>VUQS01021371.1:0-15266 GCA_015108495.1 Heterochromis multidens | reverse complement strand
ATGGGGTTAGCTTAAAAAAAAAAAAAAAAAAAAATGTCCCACTTGGCTCTATAGAAACAACCAAATTGCAAAGAGTCTCATTATCGTAAATTACAGTTCTTTATCTCAGCTGGCAGGTACCTCTGCGGTCACTAGAGGGCTATCAAAGCCAGCAGTAAAATCAAGAGCTTTTTGCTACAGTTAATAGTCAGGTGCACCGAGCTGGTTGTATACAGGCTATGTTCAGCTTTACTGTCTTTAGAAAAGTCGGGTCACAAACTATTGTGTGGGTGTTATGTCCTTTATAAACACATTTCCTGTCTGTGTACGTTATCAGAGTGTGAAAAGATCAGAACTACCTTTCCCTGGGGTTTTCCTGGCAACAGACAATTTCCTTTCCCTATGCTTTTAGGTGAAGTTGTGCAACAAATCAGAGCCACACACTATTCACTCATATACAGAAACCACACTGGCAGTCACACACACACTCACACACACACACTGTCTCTCTCTTTTTCTATCACACACACTGATTTACAGCTCCGGCAGTTGTCCCCCAGTCGGCATCCTGGTGCTGCTGCAGCGCTGTGGGGGGTGGCGAGACCTTACCAGTGAAGATTGGATGTCCTCAACTGCTTCTTCTATCATCGCTTTCTATTGCCATAACCAGCAACAGTGTGAGGTACATTCACTCAAGCACTCTCCATGGGACCAATTTTGGTATTTGTACTTTAAACATTTCCAATTTATCCTACTTTTATTCTACAGAATATCATTCTTTGTGCTTTACCACATTTGATGACTTTCACCGAGTCTGTAAGACATCAAGCAACATCCTGTAAACAAAAGAAAAGAGCACAATGGATTGCAAAAGAGACTTCTTGTTGACTTTGCAGAGTCTTTACGTAAACTTCTCTGCATTTTGAGTAGCTGCTCAGGACCCAAAGAGGTAACATTATCCAATCTACGAAAAGGAAAACAGTCTTAGATATGAAAAATCAATAAATAATATAGGAAATCAACATGCATTTGTCTTTCTAGCTCCCATTAGTCATCTCACAAACTCAGATTTTATCTCTTAAACTAACCGTCAGTACAGAAAGAGGTTGAAACCAGCTCAGTCTCCACCAGCCATAGCAATAAAATGCCTCAGTGTAACTCCCTGTAACAACAGGAGCTGTCAGTCTGCAGAACGACTCCTTTTACTTTGATAATTTAAGCACATTGTCTTTGCCGATAAGCCTTCTGCACTTACACTTAAGTAGGCTTTTAAATGAAAGACTTTCCCTTGTAATTTAATTAATTTACTGGGACTTTTTATGAAGTAAAAAAGGATCTGAGTGCACCTTCCACCAAAGATAAACCTCTCAAGGCCACAGAAAATGTGGAAAATTGTCATCACAGGTACTACCTGACATCCATTTTTCAATTTCTCCGTGTGTCCCTGTGCATCAAGTCACATGGGTACAAAGTAAAAATCTATCTGCAAACACATAACTGCCATAGGGGAACTCACCACATACGACACATATTGTATTGTAAGGTCTCTGTTAACTGCACACAAAGAAGAAATCAAGCTGCGAGCGTCTCTTTTCTTCAGGTGATCAACGCTCTGCAAACTGTCCCAGCAGCATGTCAGCGTGGGGTAAACTCAAAAACAATATTTGCCACAGCAAGCATTCAACACACTGTGTACAGAGCAGCTTTCCCATATTCCTCTTGTAGAGGGTCACAATATGGCAGCTGGGTTTGTTTGTTCAGAGGACCTGTGCTCGAGTGTGGAAAGAGCCTGCTCTCTGTTTGATTCAGAGCTCTCCAAAACACAAAGCGCTGCCAGTGCAAACTCGGAGGGATTCAGTATTGTATAGTCCAGCTATACTGTAAGTAGTGACAGCAGCATTATGGGTTTAATTATTCAGTGTGTGAGTTTGTGGTTTAATGTGTACGTATGAGTGTTTCTGCCTGGTGATGCATGAATGACACCTCTTTGGTTACTGGCTTGTGTGTTTGTCTCTGACCCTGTTTGTGAGTCGGAGCCCATGTGTCAATAGGTATTTTTAGTGCCACCTCTCACTGCATTGCAATGTCACTCATTCACACCCCTCCGAGTCCTCCCCCGCACTGCCTCGTCGCCCTCCCGTCGTCCCTTCTCTGGGGCCTTCCAGTCAGCCACAACATTCACTCTCACTGGAAGGAGCCAGCAACAGCCTGCCTGATTTAAAACAGGGCGGGAAAGTTTGAGATCCAGGCATGGAGACGGGGAAGGCAGATCAGACCTCGAGCTTGGTGTTCAAAATTAATGCAGTGATTTAGCTGAGCTTTGTTTCTCCCTTGGGCTTTGGGCAATTTGAATATTGATTAAAATAATTAAAGGATAGCTGTAATTATATGTCTCTTCGCAGAGACTCTGAGAACATGGCACTGATGTTTGAGGCAGTGATCAGCCAAGTTAAGCTGCTGTCTGAGCTACAGGCAAGGGGTGTGGAAAGGCTAAACATGTAATTGGTAATGACAGTAGGGTGGAGGGCAGACAAAGACAATTCTCACATAAATAGACAACTCCCAAAATATTATTGAAAGCAGCACAAAGAGACTGAAGAAGAAAGAGAGGCATTCAGGCTCAGCTGGTTTAGACAGGTGAGGAGAGGAGGGAGGAAAAGGGAAGTAAAATAATACAGGAACTGGAGTGGCACTATGAACAGAGGGCAACAGTTGTAGAAGAGCCTCCCAAATGCCATAGCAGAGGCTGCAGCCCTCCACACTGTCAGATGTGTGTATGTGTGTATGTGTGTGTGTGTGTGTGTGTGTGTGTGTGTGTGTGTGTGTGTGTGTGCAGATGAATAGCAGGGGCTTTCTAAAGAGGAGGGAAACATGACACCAAAAAAGAGTCTGCACCCCCTCCCTCCTCCTCCACCACCTCCAGATACGAGGAAGAGGAGGCACAAGTGCACGGCTACAGCTGAGAGGATCTCCAGAGGCTCCCGACCGTATGAGGGGTCATCTGGAACATGCCTGATCCAACACTTGACAATCCCATCTCCTCTGAACTGCACTCCCGTCTCACCTCTCTCCCCTCATTCCCCTGACAACTTGGAGTTCATCGCATTTCACACACATCCAGCTGCATGATCACAAGGACACCTCAGGCAGGATCGGATTTATCCGGCAGATACTCGGATGTCTTTGAAAGAAACTGCTGCCAGCCATGAAAATGAACCTGTGAAAAGCACTTTTTTTTTTTGATGTGTAAGCTACGTTTCTCTTTCAGAAGCAAGACTCTAATTCTTCAAAAAAGAAGACAGAAAATTTGAGCATAAATGAAAGTATTAAAAGCTGTAGGTGTATCTGACAGTGTAATAATACAGTTTTAGTCATTCCAGCAGTGTGCGTTTAGGGAAATTGAAAATAGGATGGATTGCTATGAAACGCTAATAAAGACCCACTTCCTCACTTTGGTGACCCCCTAACGTTTCCTCTTGTGCCACCATGATGTTGATTAATGTGATTTTGAAGGAATTGTCTCCCCAACAATGAGATGTGTTCCTTCTACACCACTTTAGGACCATCATCAAGTGAGATTATGATGTTCCCTTCAGTTTCAGCTCTGCACTTTGTGCTTTGTG
Organism: Heterochromis multidens; assembly: GCA_015108495.1. NCBI lineage: Eukaryota > Metazoa > Chordata > Actinopteri > Cichliformes > Cichlidae > Heterochromis > Heterochromis multidens. The sequence continues at coordinate 11,664 of VUQS01021371.1, read as the reverse complement.
CTAATTAGGAAATATAACTACTGCATATTAACATGCATTTAGCCTAAAGCACCGCTGTGTTAACTACACCCTCACAGAGCTCATAACATAACCGTAAACTTGCTGTGTTAAGAAAACACATTAACAACCTTGAATCCAAAACTAGAAACTCAACAATGAACAAATAGAGATCTCTGTGGAAAGTGAGAGGAACCTACATGACCATTACCATACACCTAAAAAGAGAGCTTCAGGACATGCAACGCCCACCTTTACCCTTCACCCAGGAACCTCTCCCTGGAGCATAGGCTGATCCTGTGACCTCCAGTGCTCCCAGATCCTCTTCAGAGGCCAATCAAACACAACTTGCCGCAGGCCTGTGACACTGATACTGACTGAACACAGATAAGACGGAGTAAGCTCTGCCTTTACTGTGCAGACTCTCACACATGCACACATGTATGTTCAAACCAAACAAAGGCCTTAGGCCACATGTGCATGTGAGAAAAGGAGGTATGTTGTAAAATTAACTTCCTGGAGGATTTGTTGACCATTGCAAATTGGAGACATTTATTGGTTTAGAATATTTCCAGTGAAAAAGACACTGGTGGAGATGTTTCAGAGGGTAGAATGCTTGGTATGTGGTTCAACGCTGGTTCTCAACATACTGCAAGTTTCACATTCTGCAGCTGATCTGTGTTGTCTGAATCCTGCAGCACTGCACAGCTGTCAGACCACAACAGGGGGTGGACAGGCTGCCCGAGTGAGTGTGTCTGTGTGTGTGTGTGTGTGTGTGTGTGTGCGCGAACATGTGTGTTGTCCCATGAAATGCCTCTGAATTGAATGCTTCCATTTCTAATTCAGATGTTTGTGTTTTTTGGACCAAAGTGATGTCAGAGAGGTGATAAATTCAAGCTGCATATTTACAATGACAGGCAATAGATCATCTGTCACTGCTCCTGAATAGAAGCTGTGGGTGAAAATGGTAATTTTCTATTGAATGCAATCACCTTTTGAAAAAGTAAAGACTTTTAACTTTTAACACAGCTTTCTTTCAGCTGAAAACCCTTTCTTCTGCTTGACAGACCATTGATGTTTTGGGCAACTCATTCTTTTACACTTTCTTTATCTTTAGCACGAAGCGCTTTCTTGTCCTTGCTGACTCATAAGTGCGATACAGCTCAAACTTCTCTTCCCTTTCTTTCTCCCCCTGTTCATCTCTTTCCCTTACTAAGAGAATTCCTCACAGGATCAGACCTGCTTTTTATGCTCTACTGGTTTTCACTCAAAGCAAGTAGAGAAAGGGGGAGGGAGAGATGGGGGGTTTTAGTGACAACAAACTAAAACTCTTTGGAAGAAGTGAGCGTGTTCTGTGAGAAGGGGAGGAAAATATATATAAAAAGGAGCAGTAAAAGAAGAAGTGAGACACGAAAAGAATCAGCGAGAGGCAGCACGGGGTAGAAAGGAAATAATGCTGAAAAAGGTCATAATTTCTGCCAGGGGATTTGCAGTTGCCTGGACGACGAACAAAGTAGAGCCAGTTGGACGATGTGCACAACAGAAAGGGCTGAAAAGAAATGTGAAAAGCTCTGGGGAGTGAGTTGAGAGTTGCTGCACTCTTCAGCAGGGTAATATCTAGAACTCGGTTAACAAAACAACTCACAAATACATGCAGTGATCTCTGTGTCATCCCTTTAATTTCAGATTAAGTATGGCACCCTTTTTATTTGCTTAACTTTACTGAAAAGCAAAGTTTAAAAAGTGGCTACACAAAGAGAAACCACTGCTTAGAAGATTAGCTATATGTATTTAAAGAACCAAGAGCGGAAAGTTTAAACATTAAACGCAGAGAAAGAGGAGAGTTTGGTTTTAGCTTTCAATTGAAAAGCGATGAGAGAATGTTAATGATATGCAGGGAGAATGAGGCCATGCAGGCCAGATGAAAGCCAGGCTAAAGTCTCAAGAAAGTCTGAGGCAGCAGAGAAGGAGGGGTGAGGGTGAAGGGGTAAGGATGGAGGAGTGGAAAGGGTGGTAAAGGTGGCATGAGTGAAGTAGAGACAGCAAAGTTCAAGATTAAGAGGAGATGTTCAGAAAACTGAATGAGAAAATAGAAAGCACTTTGTAGCTGTGTGCACACATGTGTAGCTCATGTAGTTTTTTGTAGTGTAATTCCTGCTTTTAATCATACATAAGCTCACTGGCCACTTTATTAGGTACACCTGTTCAACTAATCATCTACCTCCACAGTCACCAGATCTCAGTCCAATAGAGCACTTCTGGGATGTGGAGGAACAAGAGATTCTCATCATAGATGTACAGCTGACAAATCTGCAGCAACTGTCTGATGCTATCATGTCAATATGGAACAAAATCTCTGAGGAGATTTAAGGCAAAAGGGGGTCTAACCCGGTCATAAAATCCTAGAATTTCACTCACCAGAACTGTAGCACAAACTTCTTATACAGGCTGTCAGTACAATTAACTGCACAGCAAGCCATTTTATTTGTCAGATAATTGCACCAGCACTACAAACATGTTTTAAAGGTCCAAATTAACAGAGCTGAAGCTTAGCAGACAGCTACCATGTACAGCTAACTGTGTTGGGAGCCAAATGTGATTCAAAGTGGCCAAGCCCCTAATTTTAATCCCTAGTAACATTAAAAAGTGATTGAGTTATAAAATAAAATTAAGAGGAGCTTATCCAGAGAGAATAAAACAGTTTTTTGGTACTAGGCTGTAAATATGTTTATTCTTGCTGTAAAGTTGGGTATTTTAACATAGATGGGAGTCTACAGGGGAAATTATGGTTCAGCAGTGCTAGCATGTTGGCAGTCCACTGGCAGTCCATGGACAGCCAGAGCAACTACTGTCAGATGGGGGCAGCATAAAAAATATGTGGTACAACCAGTCTGTTGTACTCTTGCTTGTGCTGTTGGTCCATCAGCCAGCTGCAGAGAAGAGTTGAAGTGAAACTGAGTGTTAAAAACAATAAAAAGTGTCCACTCCAGCCACTGTCTGCACTTTTCATACTGAATTTTTTTTTTTGGGCGGGGGGTGGAGTTTCATGCTTCTCCCATTACTCTGCTGTCCCTCCTGGCCCATTTATCAACCAATCAGGATTCGACCAACGCACAGCATCATCCACGTTGACCAATGTGCAGTCTGGATTTTGGAGGACAGCATGGAAGCAGGTTTGCATGTGCAAACAGTCATAAATTAAGCATATGAGGGACTGGCTCACTTTAGGACACAGCCTCAAGTGGCTGTTTGAGGAACTACAGTTTTTAGCGTTTGGCTTCATTTTTCAGCCTGGAGAATTCCTGTTTGATCAAAATTTATAAACACGCTTACTCGTGTTTTGTATGCAAAAACTTAAAGCTACTGCAAAAAGTCAAATATCCCTCTTTGAGGTTTGAGTATTTTTGTTTTTTTTGTTTGTTTTTTTTTTACTGCATGGCATGAATGTATCATGCTTTAAAGCCTCTTCAAGACAAAAAGTTCATTTGCAAGTTTAAACACTACAAGCGCTCAGACACACAACAGCAGCATGTTCCCCTTATCTGTTTATCCAAGGTGGAGCTCAGTCTGTTAAATGACCTTTATTGTCCCTGCCTGCTGATTGAGCACCAGCTAAAGTTTCCCCGCTCTCGCTCTCGGGCAAGTACCAGCATATACTGTAGCTGCTTTACAACCTTTGTTTCAGTCTCTCTGAGTCTGACTTGTTCAGTTTTTGATGTTATTAAGCATAAATGTGGCCCTTTTCAAATATGAATTCTCGCCTCACTCCTGATTTGCCTCAAAGTCCCACATCAACAAATGTCCTGCTTCCAGTTCAGTGCTGTGTTTTACTGCAAACCCTTCAATCTGAGTCATTATAGCCCAGGGCCAGTAATGGTATACAGTTACACCACCAATACTCTGTAATAAAGAGGTAAATACCAAGGCAGAGTGCTGGGTCCACGTTAAATAGGCCTGGCCATGTGCAAAGAGGAAGAATAGATTATTTAAAGAGTTTACAAGTTTATATTCTTTTTTAAAAATCTGCTTCATAGCAGCAGAGAAGCATGTTCTTACATGCAAAGGGTTAACAAGGTGAAACTCTCTTGCGTGCAGCTGTATCATACGTAAGCTAATATTCCCCAAATCTCTGTGTTGCTGTAATGCAGAAACTCCCACTGGCCCCGAAGACTTCACTTTGGATTTCATTTTACAGCGTCGTTGAGGCCACAGCCCCCTCCCACAGGAGGCGCTGATTGGTCGAGCTGCCTGCTGGAATATTCAATCAGACACCTTGCTCACAGCTGTGATTGGACACAGCCGGTGCAGTTATGTAAATGAGCACCTGGTGGCGCCTGCTGGCCCGGCTGCGGAGCCCGGACTGTGGAGGAGCGGCTCAGAGAGGGCGTAGAATCAGAGAAGGTCCGAGAAGCAGAGACACTTTACGTGTTTTCCCCCTTTATTTTATTATTCTCCCTCATTAACCACAGGCTGAAAATTATTCATCTCAAGAGTGACAAGTGAAAGTCAGGCTGCGAGTGTGAAATCAGCCGGTGCGCGTACCGCGTACGGAGTATTTTGTTGTTTTCTGAGTTTTGGTGGAGGTCGTTCACTGAACTCAGCTGCTGCTTTCGGAGGTCAGTTTGGATTATTCGGTGGACGCGTGTTGTATAGAGCACAATTCACTAAATACAGAGTTTATCCCAAAGTTTGGACCACTGTCACAGCACACTTCTCCCTGTCTTTTAGGTAAGTACTCACAACCTGGTCTGCGCGTTTCTTCTCCGTGCGCTTTACTCCATAATAAGCGGCTGTAATAATATTGCTGCGGGTATTTCCAGCTGTCTGTCTGTCTGTGTCTGTCGGTCTGTCTGTCTCTCACTCTGTGGCTTGGCGTCTACATGTCTCGTTGTGATCCGGGAGCGCTGCAGCTCTGGACGTTAGCCACGGACTCCTTGGAAGCGCGTATGAGGTATAACGTTGCACCCCTGGTCTCTGCACGTTTGTGTGGCAGATACATTGTGGTATGTAGGCTGCCGACTGCGTAGCTGAGATATTCTGACCGCGTACATCATGGTCTAGACTTAATGCAAAATCGTGTTTAAAAGTGGGTCCTTCCGACCTCCTCACCAATTCAAATAATCACTCAGACTCGTGACCACTAACTCTCAAACAGTTACATGGGTTTGGTTAAGTTATCCAGTCATTTCTCTCTTCAGAGTCCTTAAAATCATTTTTCATTCTTCTACAAAGTTAAAGTAAAGTAAGCTGGCTGAGCATGTGAGAGCTTGAAAACTGCAGAAGTCATAATGAAGCACTGAGTAAAATGTGTAGCATTTAGAAGGACCTAGTGACATCCAGCTGATGGTCATCACACAGACTGTTGACCCTGTGACCTCATGGCAACACATGGGGACCCCCAGTGGGGCCCTCAGCTCTGGTTTCACTCACTTCTGGTCTTTGGTTCTCCACTGGGGAGCTAATCAGTCACCAGAACCAAGTTAGAAATCAGCCCAGGGTGGCCTGGCACTGGGATCTGTGTTGATAAAGGAAGTATGTCAGACTCTGGGGAAGAGCTGCAGGAAGGTTTGGACTTTGAACAGGATGTACATTTTGTGTTTTCATGAAGCAGAAGAAACGGGGGGGGGGGGATAGCTGATCAATCATGTGTCGTTATAAACGATTCTAATGTTTTCTGAGAACAGGAGGGTGCAGAAATATGTATTTTTCATCTTTCTGTGTCTGTTAATTTGTGTATGACAGAGAAAGAAGGGAGGTGAATGTGTTTCTGGTGTCATCTTGCTGCTGTGTGTTTGTGCATGCCTCTGTGGTTACGGAGAGGCGGCTGGTGACCTACTGGAGGAGTTAAACAATGGGCTTCTGTGGGTGTGAAGTGCAGCAGGCAGTCACCTTTCCCCACTGCATGAAAATGGTAGATGTAGGTAGTTTGTTGGCCAGCAGACTGAGAAGGCAGTCCAGAGGAGAGGAGGTGCACCATTGTTAAACTGCTGAGTTGGGAGGAGTGGGTGGGGGTGCTTGTGCTATAGAGATAGAATTGCAATAAAAATGCAGTTTTTCTCTTTCCGTACCTCCCTCTCTGCCTCTAAGGCAGGGGCAGGGGCATAAAGTGAGGAGGATCCCTGAGTGTTGATGCACATGTCTGTTGGATCTCTGTCTAGTGGGCATCTGGCCGCTGATTCTTCCACAATGTCCCGAGAGAGCCATTGACTCCGCGTAGTTACTTTTTATCAGCTGTGCAGTCAAGCAAAGAATACGCAGAATATTTGAAATAGTTGGATGGCCCTGTTATGTGAGTATAAGTGTTCATGCACACGCTTGGAACAGCTTTTTATTGATTTGTCTTCGTCTTGGCAGGCTCATGACAAAGCAACATTAATTGCATAATATGATTTGTGGAGAAGTATGCACAGAGCAAAGTAATTTGTCTAAAAAGTAATTTGTCTAACATTGTGTGAAGGAATGGCTGTTATTTGATTTGTTTATAAGACTCAGCAACAAAAGTCTTGGGAAGCTGTTTTTTATGTACAAGACAAGAAAAAAAATGAAGAGTGGTTTTGCAGTGGTGGTGTTTTATGATTGAAAACACCACTGCTGCTTTTCTGCAAACACAGAAGCATGGTTTAGTCTCTGCCATGGGAATGCTGGTCTGTATGGTCTGGTTGATCATTGACTCCAGTCTGTTATCCTTTATCTAGGTCATTGTTTTGGGTTAAAAGACTTTTAGCAGGTGGATACAAATTCAAACCCCAAAGGACTCAGAGCCTGTGATGACTGAATTGCATGTTTGGCACAGTTGCCTGAACTTTCTGTGGCTAAAGGTGCTACTTAACCACATGAAAGAGCACAATGGTGATGAAGAACTTTCTTTTATGTGACTTCTCTCGCAGAGATCATGCATTAAACAGAAAGTCTGTGTTTGGTCATAATTGGCTCAGACAGACTGAACAGGAAGGCAAGTGGAAGAATTCATTTAAGTCCAAAGACACGACATGGTTACTTGCCTCCCCTCTCTACAATCCCCCTGTAATGGGAAATGAAACCAATTGAATGCGGGACTCCAGTGTCCACCCTGTTTTCCCAAACCAATTTCCTTCAAAGTCTAGACAGCTGGACTTTTCAATTGCATCTGTGCATGTATGGTCACATGCAGAGCAAGCTCAACAAGACTGTCAAACAAACAAATTAATCGTGTAATGGGTAGTGACACTTCAAAGTGGGATCTGGGCTGTTCTTGGGCTTTAGTTGTCAGTGAGTTTTCAAATCTATTTGATTTCCTCTTCGTGAATCTCCATCCCTGAAGTCCTACCTTCTCTCAGATCAGCCTGCCCTCTCCCTCCCAGTGTCCCTCCATCCTTCGTTTGGCATCGAGCATACTTTTGATCCTCTAATTGATCATTCTGGCAATCTGTCTTTCCCTACATGTAACATGGAACACAGATTTTTCTTCTTCATCTTCTGTATCTCTCCATTCCCTTTGAAGCGGCACTAGACATTTTATTTATCTTCCTCCTCTGCTCATCCATCTTACCCTCAGCCTCCCTCTTCTCCTATCGTCCCTGTGAGTCTCCTTATTTATCTCTTTGCTCTTTCTGTGAAGGGTGCCCTTGTTAGATAGCAGTGTTGCTGTGTGGATGCAAGTACACTTGGGTTAAATTTTCTTCAAAGAATCTTGCAGAGTATCTTATCAAGGTATCTCAGACATTTACTTTGTCCCCAGTATAAGCTTGGGAATCTGCAGAAATGCCTCTGCATGTCTTTCACAATTACAGGTGGCCTATTTTTGAAGGCGCTAATGTACGTATGTGTTATAGCCTGTGGTAAAATACAGAAATCTAGAAGCTTGAAGGTACTGTGATACCTCCCTAATATATAATTTCTCAACTCTAGTACATGTTTTATGACTTTATGAAATAATAAAAAACTCTTATTAAAAGAAAGCTCCACTGATTAGGCATTACAGTCCTATAACATTGTGAAATTTTGATGTGCAATTTAAGCAGCAGGGTATATTTTTATACCAGAATGTGTGCTCTTTAATTGAATGTCCAAAAGGAAAAACCAAAAAAAAAAACCATCATAAAACCTCAATCTGAGTGTTTTGGATGATGCTTTCTCAGTGTTTTTGCAATAAGAGGAAGCGAGGGATAAATCTGACTGAGAAACCAAAGGGACACTGCAGTCACACTGTGACTCATACCCTGCTTTATCCTTCTTTTTTGACTCTAATGGGGACCATATTTATAAAATTAGCATTATTTATTATTTAAAAAAAGACTTGAAAACAGTGATTGAGACATAAATGCATTGGGAAGGTGATTACTGAGGTCACAGATCACATGAGCAGAGGGTTGTTTCCATAGATTTCCATAAAACCGAATGACTTTTTTCAGCCAGATGAGTCACTCCCTGCTGGGCATTAGAAAGAATGCAGGTTTAAGGCACTTTTGCACTGGCTTCACTTTTCAGGTCTATGGTCTGTCACATGGTACCTCCATTACTGTGTTTTACTGAATGTGTTTTGCTACCAGCAGCTGTTGTAACTTCAGGAGGAAATGTCCGGTAAGCTCGTTTTTTTCCTAATTCCACATCTCTGTCCATGCGTGTTCTGCCACTTATCCAATTCTGGGTCACAGTGGGGCTGGAGCCTATCCCAGCTGTCATAGAGTAAGAGGCGGGGTGAACCCTGGACGAGTTACCAGCCTGTCCAGGGTTAACACGTTGAGACCCACAACCATTCACGCTCACATTCACACCTACAGCCAATTTAGAGTCACTAGTTAACCTAACATGCACAGGCACTCCACACAGAAGGGCCCAGCTGGTGGATTTGAATCCAGGACCTTCTTACTATGAGGCGACAGCAATAACCACCACACCACCATGCAGCCCTCCTCTCCTCTCCTCTCCTCTCCTCTCCTCTCCTCTCCTCTCCTCTCCTCTACTCTACTCTACTCTACTCTACTCTACTCTACTCTACTCTACTCTACTCTACTCTAGATTTATTTTTTCTTTTAAAATTTCTTTTCTTCAACCAATGCTGCCCTTACTTGAGAAAATACACTTTGTCCAGCTGTGGCACCAAAGAAGGTTTTATGCAACTTTTCTTTTTTTATAAACAGTATACTCCTCAAAAACCTTAAAAATTTATTTCATCTGCAAAATTAGCCAAGGTCACGTGTACATTTTATAATTATGATGGTCTAATTAGAGAGGGACCATGCTGAATCCTGTGAGTTTAAAGCAACTGCTCCTTCACACATTTTGCCAACTTCTGGAAGCTGAAGTTATCGCTCCTGGAAAAAGAACCTCATAAAAGATGGAAACCAACTTTAAAGCCAGTATGTGCTCTCTTCTCTGCCTCTTGCTCTTTCTTTCTTTTTGTATTTTTTTTCATCACTGTTCAAATCATCACACTGTGGTTGGCGGTTTTTTTTTAGCTCTGGTGTTTTCTAGCACACACAGTGCCTCTTGTGGCACAGAGCATCACTAATAATTGCTAATGGCTTCTGGCAAAGTAAGTGTTTTGAAACCTTGTTGGAACATGGGCAGAAAATTGTGTTAAACATCAAAGGTTACTTTCTTTTTCAATATGTCTTCTTTGCGTATGATGAATTTGAGTTGCAATGACATCCACGCTGAGTGGGATGGACGTGTCTGTCTTTCCCTCTGAGGGGTTTGGAGGGGCACATTAGCATCAGGAAACTGTTGTGTGATGTGTAATTTAGTTCTTTTGAGGCTGTTTTTCACTGCTGAGAGGGAGGAGGAGGACTGGGAGTTTGATAGAGGTATCAACTTGTGCCTGAGGCTTTTAACAGAGAAGTGTGTGTGTGTGTGTGTGTGTGTGTGTGTGTGTGGCTGGAGTTTGAGCAAAGCCCAAGCTTTATATTAACCAGGCCTCCATTTTTTCGAATCCTAATGTGCTTTTGTGTGTGTATTTATTTATTTAATTTTTTTGCTGCAACATTAAACAGCCAGAAGATGTTTGAAAACCTCTTCATTCTCCTCAGCTGTTATTCATTGGAATAGAAGAGACGACTTCTGTTGCATTGCTCGGTTAGGCCAGTTAATTTTCTCACATTGACTCAAAATGTTGAGTCTAGCTGAGCTCATTGCCGTTCGCTCTGATCTGTTTTTTTCTTTTTGTCGTTTTCTGTCTGCTACTCATGAGGTTACCTCTCCCTCTCTCCTTTCATCCCTTCTCTTGTTCCCTCTCTCTTCATTTCAATAGCTTCTCAGTAGATGAATAATTCTCATCCTCCTGCGGCAAAGAGTTGCTTTTGTCCCACGCTTGCTCTGCCAGTCTCTTCGTTCGATTACTGGTGGGAATTTTCCTTCATGACGTTCTTCTGTCTGACTGTCTGTCTGTTTCGGTCTGCGGCTGTTTTCTCACTGTCCTGTCACATGCCTCTCCTTTCACCCCATCCTCCCCTCTGCTTCTCACTTGTTCTCTGACAGGTGGCAGGGAGACTGTGCAAATTGAATTCAGAGAATTGGGCTGCGGCTCTCCATCACACCGCAGCCCTAAAGGACCTTCTGTGTCAAACTAGAACCAGAGGTTCACATACACTCTGCTGCAAGGCTGTCGTATTAACATGCTAATGGTCCCTCATGCCTGCTAGATACTCATTATGAGTCTTAGAGCCATGCTTCAGCTAAGGTCAAACTCAGAACTAATCTTTCCTCAGAGTAACAGTGATGGTTAATCTTCAGGCAGCACATGATTTTGCTTCACTTTCAAGTGAGACGCACTAGAAAGTGAAATGGATCTCATCTCATTCCAGATGGATTAAACAGAGCAGAAAAGGAGCTGAGGACAGTCTAACTACATGTACCGACATGTGCGAGGCTTCAAGCACCAAGAAGCATAATAGTATTCCAATTTCTGTCGGTCACAACCACTTTCCCAGAAGAAATACAGACAGAATTTAACACGTTTTTCCTTTGTAAACTGAGAAGGAGGACTTCACTCTGAATCTCATGATAATAAACAGCCGACTCTGTGTAGATCATGTTGACTGCCAGAGGTGCTAACAATCCCTTCATTTTCTTTGCGTGTGTGACTTTATGCTCTCTGTTCCTTGTCTTATTTCTGCTTTGAGAACATCTTCTTCTGATTTGGTTTGACTCTCTTGTTATTTTAAGCTTACCGAACAGGCAGCTTACCTCCTGTATTGTGTGTTGTTACTGTATCTGATCAGGCTCATTTCCTTTTGATTGCCTTTGCAGATACTATAATGTTGGAGCACATTTATAGGAACTTTAATAAAAATAACAAGAACAGTCCAAACTAAATATTATGGTTATAATACTGGCCTGTAGTCATGAAGAAAAATTTTGGGACTACCTGTTCTGTATGCTGTTTCGATTACTGATTTCTGTGATGACTGACAAAAGACAAACCTGCAAAGTTCCTTTTTTAAGTATTTCACAAGCTTTCAATTGTAACAAAGTTTAGACAAATACAAGCAATGTAAAGACAAACATTGCTCCCACTGTTGCCAAGTGCTTGCTCATAGGGGGTCGTTTGATTGTTGGGGTTTTTCTCTGTATTATTGTAGGGTTTTTACTTTACGATATAAAGCGCCTTGAGGCGACTTTTGTTGTGATTTGGCGCTATATAAATAAAATTGAATTGAATTGAATTGAATATTGACAGGTGTGTGCCTT
>VUQS01021369.1:0-22071 GCA_015108495.1 Heterochromis multidens | reverse complement strand
GCTTCAATATTATTGTCATTAACCCTTTCATGCATGAATTATAAGAACCTCAGTCAAGATTTTTTTTTCCTGAGTGTTTTTGTATGGAGACATACTTTGTTTTTCATGTACATGCAGCATCATGGCACCTATTGGCATTTTTTGTAAGGCCATGTTTACCATCTGTTAATTAATGCAAACATATTTTTTTGGTTTGTGCCCTGACTGGGCAATAGGTGGCATTGTAGTGACCACTATGCATGAAAGAATTAACCTCTTTAACCTGCAAAAGGCCTTAACTTACTCATAACCTTTAATTTAATTGCCAGAAAAAAAAGTTTTTGTGACAATTAGGAAGTCATTGCCACCAAAATGGTAAACGGACTGGTTCTTATATAGCGCTTTTCTACTGTAATTGAGCACTCAAACCGCTTTATACAACATGTCTCATTCATCCAAGCACTTTTTTTCTGCATCTGTACTCTTTGCTCTTCTGCATCTGATCTCACCCCACCTCTCATCCTAGCTGTCACAGGGTGAGAGGCGGGGTACACCTTGGACAGATTGCCGCTCTGTCACAGACATTCAAACTCACAAGTCACACCCATTTAACTTAACATACAAGTCTCTGGACTGTAGGCGGAAGCCTAATCAAAGACAACCCATGCAGGCACAGGGAGGACATGCAAACTCCACACAGAAAGGCCCCAGCTGGCTGGTGGATTCAAATCCAAAACCTTCTTGGTGTGCCATCCGCATCTCCCTGTATCCTCTTCTTTCCTCTTTGCTACACCACCACATAATCTTACTCCTTTTCCTCTCTTCCTCCACTTTTTCCCTTGAAAAATATTTATACGAGCAGCTTCCACTATCTTCACAAATTGTTGTACCTCAGCTGTGCTCAAGTTCTAAAATGTTTTGCAGTACCGATATTCATGACTTACAGCTGTGTTTTAATCAGATTTGAACAACTAGATGGACTGTTCTGCATGTGATGACTCACACAATGGAACAATGCCAGCATATTTTGGAAAATTAAATGATTCAACTGATATAAATTTTATCTGTTTTGCTCACAAAGACATTTACAGCCAATATTTGTTCAATTTGTTGACACCTGTCTTCATTATTTGTATAAATATCCTAAAACTTTTTAAATGCTAACAAAGAATGAGAAATGCTCTTTCTGATGTGCACAATAACAAACTGTTTTGCAGGCTTTCAGAGACTGTTGTGAAAACTTCAAATGTCAATTGAAAACTAAGCTAAAGTAACTGAGAAAAACTGCATTTTGTTCAGTGTGTGTAGATGTGCATGAAAAGAACTATTTGATGAAAGTGCATCAGACATGATTTGTGTGGCCAGTAGTTTAAAAGAAAGTCAATATTCTCACATTATTGTGATCATTTCTAAACACATTCTCTGACCAGATTTTTAACCTTCAGAAGCACTTTAATGTTTTCTGTGCTTACTTCTGTACATTTGAACAGAGCAGAGCACTTAGGCTCTTCTTTCTCCGTTTATATAAGGAGATGTTTATTTATCAACCAATGACTAAGAGCACTTCAGCTCTCTTGTTTCTGCTTCACTCAGGAGCAAATTTGTGCTTTTGGATGAACATCGTCTTCTGTACAGCCAACTCACTCCTGATGCTAATAAATTTTAGATTTGTGCTAAAAGATGTGCAGTCTAATCCAGATGTTTAGTTTACTAGTGCCACTGTGCTAGAGCGTTCTCAGTGTGTTTTTTTTAATTTTGCGTACCTGGCCACGTGTCACTTGACAGTGTGGACTAACTCAAATATTTCTCAATGCTGGGCAACTAATAGTTTACCCAAGTTACATAGCAGCAGTTTTGTTGTACCTCGAGTGAAGTGACTGATATAAAAACAGATTGACCTGACATGTGACATTCATTTTGGTCTTTGAAAAAAAGAAAAATACATGGTGGTCTGAAGCCAACACAAAAGTGCATTAAACCTGCAATCTTTTTTTTTTATGGCCAGCAGGGGATGACACCTCTGGTTGCAAAGACAAATTTATTTACAAACAGTTTATGAGGAAAATCTCTTGATTCATTCATTTTCCTGATGAGTTCATGGTCTCAGTTGCTAGTTTCAGGTCTTAAGAATACAACATGCTCATTTTATAAACTATGGCCTGATTAGAATAAAAAACAAACAAACAATAAAGCAGGATATTCTTTAGTGCGTGGTAATTGATTGACTAGTCACTACCATGTGAGGGTGTACGTCCCCATATTTCTCAGTCACATTCAGTTTCAAAACACAATGTTGCTTTGCTCGAGGCTTCACAACAGGACCTCAGTAACCATGGGTGATGTCACACTTGCTATGTCCATCTTTTATATACAGTCTATGGGTGGTCCATGGACCCCACTTTGAGAAGCAGTGTGCTGAATTGTAGAATCTGCTTTGTAAATGCCTCACATTTTGAAAATGTTACAAAAATGTTAAGTCCACTTATGTCAAAGTCATGGTCTTCATAATGTAAATTTATTTAAAACCACTTTGAAAGGTTTTTTTTGGTTGGCACACAAATTTGAATTCTTGTGTAATTTTTTCCTATAAAACAAGATCACACTAACTTTAATATTACTCAGTTTAATTAAGAACACAAATTAATGCAAGAAATCAGCATAACAATAAGACCCTTTTCCATTTGTTGTCTTTTAGTACAATAAATGATTAGTCACATGAGCATTATCTGGTCCATCAAAGCTACTTGTGCAGTACATTAACTCTCCACTTTTGCTGGTCTGGAAAACAAACCACAATAACTCTTTCATAGATGTTGCAAGAACAGTAAAATACAACCTGCAGTACAGCACTTCTTCCCCTCCCCTCCCCACAAAGTGAAAACTGGGAGATGAAAGAACTTTTCTTAACATGTCGAAGCCATCGGACCATCACATTCATCACTGGGTCACCCTCCATCAACAAAGTACTTCCTGCTCCATGGGGAGAGAAATTGATAGCATATTGTCTGTTTGCTCAATGGCTGCCTTAGATTACACGGTAAAACATATAGTTTCTTTTAAACAGTCATTAAATCTTCCTCCATACTGCTCACATTTAAAAGCACCAACTGTACGCTTGTTTCCTCTCTTTGTACATACAGTAAGGAGTAGTAGATGCTTCTCAGGTGAGGGGAATTTTCATCTAAAAATGGAAACATGGGACAATTACAGATGTTTTCAAAGGTCTTGGTGCTTGAAGTGATTTAAAACATGCATGTGATTTACCTTAGGCTGTTTGAAACCTGTTACTCCTGCCTATTTTGGCGTCAACACTGACGAAAAAAATATTTTTAATTTCCCTGTCATATACAGGTTAAGTCATTGCTACAACTGACTTAAATCCTATTACATAAAATGTTTCGCTGGTTTTAAAAGGTTCATAAAATACGTTACAACTGCATGTGGCAGTAAAGGAATAGGAAGCACGGTGGTGCAGTGGTTAGCCTCACAGCAAGAAGGTCCTGGGTTCAAATCCAGCCTGTGTGTTATTCCTGAGACAAGACTCGTGACCTGTCCAGGGTGTACTGTGCTACTCAGCCTACAACTTCAGCCCCTCCCCCTCCTGGCAAGCCCAAATTGACTAAGCAGAAGATGGATGGATGGGAAACTTACAGATGTTTTCAAAGGTTTGGGTGCTTGAAGTGATTAAAAACATGCATGCGACTTATCTTAGGCCTATTAAAAGATATTTTACATTTCCTTGTCATATACAGGTTAAATAACTGCTAAAACTGCAATACATAAAATGTTTTGCTGGTTTTAAAAGGATCATAAAATATGTTACAACTACATGTGGCAGTAAGAATAGGAACCCACACTTTACATTTTATTTCTAAATAATTTAACATTAAAATTTCTCAGCAGTGAGGTGAGTAACTTAGGTTTCTGAACTTTAATAATATCCAAAGGGACTGGAGCACACAGTTAATTCACAGCCTTTTATTGTGCAAACTGCAAACAGTAATGTGTCTTCATCAGTCCAATTAAAAAGCTGTGTGCTCCAGTTCCTTCTGTCCTTTTTAAGTTTGCCCCCCTCCTGCTGAGAAGTACCTGAAATAGCTACACTTTGGTGGGATACACCTTTGTTTAATAATATTCATTTGATTAGACATACAAGTGCTTGAAAGTTCTGGTCATGACATTTTAAACAATATATGTTATTTGTAATTTGTCATCTCAGATGAGAAGCATTGGTTTTTTTTTTTTAAATGTAGAAAAAACACTCTAAAGGCTCAACAATCAAGTTCATACGTAACTGAAATGCTCATTTACTCTTCAGTATTTAGTCTCCGTCTCCATCTAGTGGCCAGATGATAAACTTGACAATGAATAAACCCTCAACTGTCTGTCTTGAGTTTCTGTTAGAAATATCCAAACAGGGAATGCTTTTAGTATTCATTGTCTCTTTTTATTACTCATTAATTAATACCAGTTTTTATAAACAACAGACAAAGTTAGAAATTGCTGTGTCAAACATGGAAAGTAAGATCATAAGAAAAGTTAACACAGAAAACAGGAAACAACAACTTAAATTGCTGCTTGTAAGAATGTAAATCACAAATTCAAACCTTCAATGCAATTTGCATTAGTGTATTTTTCCACAAATAACTACACCCAACATTCCCACCCCCCCAACAGTGTAGCTACATTTAACAGCACAGCTGCCACAAGTGAAACTGTTTAGGAATAAATGAACCTGAGTTTAACTCGGTTATGATCCTGACAAACTGACTAATAACACAGCTAAACTACAACCTGTTTCCTCAGCTGTCCATTTAACACATCATCTTTTACCTTCTTTCTTCTGTTTTTTTTTTCCTTTTTATTATTTCATGACATGCTTACAGTACATAGAGCGAATGATAAAACTCATTCCTCCTTAAAAAGAGCTGAATGTCAAAGTCCACTGCAGGTCAAAGTCAAACAGAAGCAAAAGAGCTGAATTGTCAAATAAAGGCCTATAAGCTTTCAGCCAGCAGAGTTTTATCAGGGCCTTTAGTATAGTTTCCCATCACAAAAAAGAAAAAACTTGTTCTTCAAGAAAAGCAGCAGGATTCAAGTTCAGATATGGCTGCGGAGGTAAAAAAACCAAACACAAACCTAAACTTCTGACTGACCTCTGAGATGCAGACTGAGTACATGAACACACATCATAATGAGGCACAAAGCGAGCTGCCATTCTGACAGGAGGACTGATGGCCACAGACGCACACAAATGTGAAATTATACAATCAGCCAAACATGGAAACATTTAACGTTGCTCAGGAGTCCTGGTTTTACACTACAAAGACTATGGATTGATGTCATTAAACACACAATGTTCACTAAAAAGCCCGTCCCAGGAAGCTTCGGCCTTCAGCATTTCCTCTTGAATGTCGTCTTAAATTTTCGTGTTTTTGGTTAATGCACGTTTGTACGAGATTTATAACACAGTGAGGTTTACATTAGGAGCGGTAACAATCAAAGCTGCATGTAAAGACTTTATTTACAGTAACACAGGAAAACAGCAAATCAACTTTTTCTCCCTTACCTCAGCTCAACACTGTTTAAACACACAGGCCAGCAACTGTAATTAATACCATTAATAAAAAAAAAAAATGACATAAAAAAATTCTGAACACCACATATAAAAAATCTAAACATTGAAAGTAATGTATCTGAACTGTATAAAATAATGAGCTGATTTGTTTAAATGCTTTAAAAGAAAAGAAGGCAGGTTGACCCTTTCTGAAAAAGTGGGGTCAAGTCTTTCAGGCCTTCTAAGTGCAGTCACTTACACCACGTCCCTCTTCTTTTCCATGCCTATATACCTCCTTTGACAGTCTTTTAATATGTGCCCAATCTTTTCAAGTAATCCCAATGTGGCAAAAACCCCCAAAGAACAATGACTTTCTCTCAGTTTTTTGATTGTTTCAGTGTTTCCTCTGTCCATCACTGAGGACCAGTGTGTACAAAAAGTGCTGAAAATTACAAAGCTCATTGATGCACAGAACTACAAACCTAACAAAAAGTAGTCCCAGTTTGGCTCATGAGGAGAGCTTGGAGTAGCTTGGTGGTGAAAATTTGCGCTTCAGGTATTTGATTATGTAGAGAGGAAGACAGCTGACTAGTGTGATGGTGGACACCTTCCACAGGAAAGGCCAAGTCGTGATGAAGGACAAGTCTAGGAGGAAGAAAGAGTACAAACGTCAGAGTTCTGTCATAACTGCACAAGAGTATAGGAAATCTAGCAAAGCTAGAGAGAAAAATACTTGATTACAAAGTATGACATAGACATGAACAGTTGAGATAGAGCTTAGAAAGTCTAAACTCTAAAATTATGTTGGTGATTGTGTATTTGTCAAAGCATGAAGATGAAAACTTAACAACACGAGATGATAACGACCCACATTGTAAAATAAACTCAAAGACATAAGATGATACAAAACCAGATATGCAATGCACGAGACAGATGAGGGAGAAAGGCGTTTGAATATACAGGCTATACACCTACCAAGGAAAGCTCCAAAGGACACCCTGCCTATGCCTGTTGCCAACATACAGAAGCAAAAGAAGTGTAGCAGAAACAGTGAGTGCAGTACAAAGAGGTTAGCAGTGGAGAGAGAAATAAAATAGGACAGACAGAGAGAGAAGACGACGACTGAGGAGGGATTAAAGGCACAGAGCTGAGGGTTTAAACAACAGCTCAACACTTAGGTGCCAAGTAGCGTTACGTCAAACTAAACAGAAAGCAGGCGCAGCGAAGAAGACGGTGTTTTTCTTGAAGTACTCAGACCAATCAATACTGGACTTATCAAACCAAAAGTAAAGACTTTTCTCACACCAACTGTCCAAGCAATCAGACAACACTGGGTGACATGATTAGTTGACTGTTTAGGGACTAAAAAAAATTACATATCTGCTTCATTCTTGATGGTTGTTCAGACTAAAGTGGTATTTTAATGAAAAAGTATTTAACAGATTAAAGTACAACAATAAGTAAAGTTTTCACATAACTATTCAATAACATTTTTAAATCAAAAGATATTCTATTATGTCCTGAAATTTGAAACATGTAAAAGGTCAGTAAAGTATTAGTAGTAGTAAAGAACCTACCAAAGTACTCGTTGAGGAAGGCGAGCGAGGCGAGGTAGCAACCCAGGCTAAAGAACTCAGCCACCACCATGAGCCAGTGCCAAGTTCGGATCGTCAGCGCCACCATCAGCAGCTCAGTTAGGATGAGCGCCGTGAAGGAGATGGCAACCACGTGAACAAACTCCGACTCAAACAGCACCAGTGCACCATACATGAGGATGCCCCCTGGTGGCGCCAAAGGAAACATATTGACTTTAAAACATTTTCTGCTTGATAAGGTCTGAATCTATGTGATTCATTCAGGGTAAACATTTCTCTGCAGGATTTCACTTTTTTATATCTTTGTCGATTTTGTTTGTATTGTATGTTTGAACTTAACTGAAGCATCACAACAACTAAAACGACTTTATTATGACTGCTAAATTACATGACTCATTATCCATGTAAAATTGCTGTTCACCAAATCTCCCTTTAAGAAATCACAATTTTTTTCCAAAGATAATTTGGGCCAGTCTATCAGTTTCATCAACAGTGGTCTGGGACACTGAGTTAAGGATTATGGTGTCTGCAGATAAGGACTGATTCAATAACATTATTTATGAGCCTGAAGGATACACAATGGCTTCCAGTGTGTCTCACTCTTAAGTGTCCAGACACTCACTCATCTTTGGGCGCCTGCAGTATCTTGATAGCCTTTCAATTTATCATAACACTACACAAACTGAGCTTAATAGCCTATAACTGATCACGTAATTGCTTTTTCATATGGGCTTAATACAGTGCATTCCACCTACTTAAACTCTGTAATTAATTATGCCAGATCAGTGCCTAATATTTTCTTCCTCTCATATCGTCTTTATCGTTTCTTTTTTTTTCTCTCCACAGACTGAGTATTGGCCTTTAATTAAAAACCTCGAGCTGTCAGGAAGTCACGCTCGAGCAAGAACATAGATCTTTCTCACTCGCTGCATGGCTTAGCGATTACAGAAATATCGATTTACTGGACAGACAAAAGCTTGCATGTAAAAGTGGATGGCGGTTGGAAACCTTAGATACTGAGAAACGGACTGCTCAAGGGTTTGAAGGGGCCCGGGGTCTGTGGTATTAGACACTGCACAAATGTTGAAATGGTGCCTGAAAAGTTGCTCTGACGGTCTACAGTGCAAAACTGGTCACCGTTTTAAGGTAGAGTCATGTTGTAGATGGTTCTGCTATAACCTGAAGTTGTTTTTAGGAAGCAAATGTGGGTGATAGATAAAGAAAAACATACCTTGGTAGACACTGATCAAAACCCAAATGAGAAAAGTCTTGAAAGATAGTGAACGCCCCTGAAAGACAGAAACATCTTCTGTGAGCCACATGTCATGACATGTTTAAAGCTGAAATCAAATGAGGATGAAGAAAAGCTGTCAAGAACAAAGATTTAAAAAAAAAAAAATGGCATTAAACCTTAGTGAGATCTTTATAAAGCTCTGGGTAAAGCAGAGCCATCTCTGGCTTCACATCTTGGTCCAGCACCAGGGAGAATACAGGAAACATGGTGTAGATAGTCGCATACCTACACACAGAAAAAGTCAACATTTAGACGGAGAGAGGAGAGGCAACAAAACTGAAGCTTACATGATCGAATACTGTAGAACCATGCATCAGGGTTGTGCTGATCCATGAGAGTTCAGGTACTCACCCGACCATGAGGAAACCCTGGTACAGGGGCACAGAGGCAAAGTAGAAGATGGAGGAGAAGACGGCCTGAGGATAAGACACAAAACTGGTGTCATAAAGTCACTAATTCAGGAATTCTTATTTCCCCGACTGTCAGGAATTTGTTCTTTAATTTTACCCACAAAACAAATTTAATGATGAATTCATTAAGAACAATCAAAAGCGGCCAAAAAGATGTATACAGTTTAAAAAAATAAAGACTCTGCTGAACATGCAGCATTTTGTCTGTGTTTTAATTATCGCTGTACCTGCATGGTGGAGATGATCATGCCTCTGTGCATGACAAACTGACCGAGCGCTGCAGAACGCTTGTAGCTGTTTCTGCCGTGAACCATAAGCAGGCGGCCAATGTGTTTAAACTGAGTGATGGAGAAGTCTGCAGCCAGCGACGCCTGCTTCCCTTCCTATTTGAAACAAACAGTATAAAGATGCTAAGCTACTGCTGGGATATAAAGAATGTAAGTGCCATCTGTTTCTAAAAATATAAGAATCTCAAAATTGAAATTAAAGACAAACAGAAAATGTGAAACTTGAGACATTTCTTTATGTTTTAACAACGGTTTCAAAGTTTGTTAGGTTCTTTTTTTTGTTTGTTTGTTTGTTTGTTTTTTACAGCTTAAAGACATGCTACCTCATTTTACTAGTTTTACAACAGTGATTTGATTCAAGATTTTCAGAGTTTTTGACTAAATTAAGTTACAGGACCTAATCCAGAATAGCACAAACAAGGTCTTAATGAAATTGTGCAGTGGGCTTTACCTTTCCTTCAATCCCGATGCCACAGTCTGCAGCCTGGATCATACTGACATCATTTCCTCCGTCACCTGTCACAAAATTACATGAAGTTATATAATGTAAGGTACAATTTCCAAAAGGAGCAGTATTTTAAATCAGTGAGTTTTGACTGCCATCTTGTGGACAAATGTAGTAATACTCAGTCTAAGACTGGATGAATTTTTGTCTAACCTGAATAAAATCAGTGTTGTTAAATTGTCACATCTGGGATAAGACAGTTCAGGGACTGTAAAATTATGTGTCTTCCTCTGAAGCACTATACAAAGCAGTTCAGCTTTTTCCCCACACAAGTGTGAAACCGGTCTGGGTTGATTTGTCTGCCCAGAAACTTTCCTCCCTAAGGGATGGAGCTAAATTCACACAGATATTTTCTCCCACCGACAGATTTTCCCAGGCTGTCTGTGGATCAGAGCCAAATGCCTTACGGGCTAGTAGGTCTGCCGCCCCTATATCTGTCAACGCTTTACCTATGGCGCAGGTTCTGTTGGCTGTGTGCTGCTGGAGGAGTCTGACGATCTGAGCTTTCTGAGTCGGAGAGCAGCGACAGCAGACCACCGCTGGACACTGACATGCCAACTCCACAAACTCATGCTCGTAGTACTTCAGACACACCTGTAACACCACAGTGGCATGCATTAAAAAAAAAACAAAGGCTGCATGACATAAATTGATTTGTTGACCACAAAACCAGGTCACAATGAGTGAAAATGTTAAATTCCTGCTTAGCTTTTTTCTTTTTTTTAAATTTTCAGCTATGTTCCAGTTGTTTTTGTGATGTTTTCCTCTCCAACTCCTCCACTTCTTGGGTAAACTCCAAAGTTTTAGTTTTGACTAAGAAGTACACCCTCAACATCATCTGCTCTGCAAGGAAATGTCACTGTGTGCTGCACTGTGCTGTAGTACCTCTAAGGAGTCTCCTGAGATGACCAGAGCACAGTCATGTTTCCTTCTGAAGGCGTTGAGCTCCAGATGGGCCTCTCCTCTGTTTGAGACCTGCTCGAGAGCCACACAATACAATTAGCCACAAGAACATTTAGGCTTTTTGTTATCTCACATTTAATCTTGGTGAACAGCCATCTGCATTTGAAAATGCAAAGGGGACATTTGTTGTCATAAGCTTTCTGTTTGCTGTTTGTAATTTGCTTGTAGATCTAGTTCTACCAATCAGGCAAGCAGGTATTCAGTCCGTATAAAAACCAGAAGTTGGACTGCATTCACCAAAATGCAATCTTGAAATCATCAGCTAACATAATCTATCTGCTTTTGTAATCCAGTGGATGGAAAGGTAGTCTTTAACCACGTATCAGTAATCTCTCATCCATTCTCTGGATATCCTGGCTACGACAGAAGCCCCAAAAAACTGCGAACTGCACCCAGAAAGTAAAGCAGCTGACTAGCCGATGGTCCCCAGATTGTCTCCCTTTAAGCAGGACCTTTATGTTAACAACACACTGGGACAGAGGGGCAAATAAAACAGCGTACCGGTCTGAAGACGTGGATGTCTTGGTTTCTGGAAACCAAATGAGAGCTTTTAGCGATGCATGTAGCCGTCTCAAGCTTGTCCCCAGTTAACATCCAGATCTGAGAAGAAAACAAGATGAAAAAACACGAAGTATGGGTTTATGGGTGAAATTCAACTGATAAGACCTCTCAGTTTTCTCCACTACTTTATGGTTAATTAACAAATAAATACAATAAATTTTCAGTTTGATATTATAGTTTTCCTTATCTTATCTTATTTAAAAACTTATCTTCTAGGAATTTATACTGGCATTTAAAAATTATGCTGCAAGCAGGTAAATTAAGATTTTTCTTCATTTTTTCAGTTTTCTTCATTATATGAGATAGAAAAAGAATAACTGTATGCATTTTCTTTTATTTCCTTTAGTTATTTCTTTCATTTTCTTCTTTTACTCCTCTGCCAAAGTTGTTAACTCTACTAAGTCCTATTATTACTTTAATGAAAAAGTTGGATTGCAACAAAGTAAGTAAACAAATCAAATGGAGATGATCTGAAAATAAGGCCCTACAGGACCGGAGCAAAACCAGGACAGTGGCTTTTCTCTCCACAGACAGAATTTTCCAGCATCAGTCTGGTGTCCAGTTGCATTTGTGCACCAACCTTGATGCCAGCATTTCTAAGCAGCTCCAGTGTGGGCCTGACATCTGCTTGTAGCTGGTCTTCCACACCAGTCAGACATAGAAGCTCCATCTCTCTCTCAAGACTCTCCACTACTGCTGCAACCTTCAGGGCTCGATCGTGTATACTCAGCTTTGCTTGATTGTAGCGATTCTGTACAAAAAAGTCACGGGGAAAAGCAGAGCTTCAAAACAGCAAATAGTGGACAGACCTGTTAAATGCTCCCTTTAGAAGTACTGTGAACTACAGAAACCACAAAACCAATCATCAATGTATTTTTGGGCAAATGTGACAGTGATGTGAGGATTATGATGGGTTTGTGTTTGCTTATTTATTTCAAGGGATTCATTTGTGAAGTGAATATAATCCTGAGACAGAGACATTTCTTCTCTATGGTGTTTTTTTTATGATTCACTTATTTACAGCTCAGTTTGAGCTTGTGTAACCCAGATTAAAGAACCAGAAAAAGACCAAACATGGTCTGACGCTGCTGTTATACTGACACAAGTTGTATTAACCATGACACAAAACAACATGTGATTCGTTGAAGAAACAAAAACAGACTTCAGACGGGCAGTGAGCAGTATGATGTGCACTTCAATGTTCCTCCATACCTCAAAGTCCTGATACTGCTCCTCAGACAGACACTTCTTGGCCACCACCAGAGTCCTCAGACCCTCTCTGGCCATGTTCCCACACTGAAAGGGAGGAGATGAGAGATCGATTTCAGGGGTGTTTTCAAGCTCAAGTATCTTTCTAACGCTCCATCTCTTGTAAATGCTTGTATACGTTTCCCCGAGATGAATTTAAATCAAATCTAGGGCAGATAAGTTATTCTATTAGAGCAGCTGCTGTGTAAGTACACCATGCAGACAGTACTGTCAATAACAGCATATTGTTACCAACACCAAAAGAAATCAATATTGAATAACATACCCTGTGGTGAAATTCAGAGGACACAGTAAAACAAAGGGATGGATGGCAGTTTATTTTTGATATGAAACACCAATAGGGCCCATCTGTCCACTTGATTGGTTATTGACAAGCAGAGTAACTGTAGTGCCAGTTGATCTGACAACGAGATATTACAGCCAACAGGACATCATTAGCACCATTGTTCAAGAATATGACATACTGTAATTACTTCAACTTTATCTAGGTCACTAATTAAATCAAAAGCTGCCCCCAGTGCTAAATTACTCAATAATGCCAATATAATTATGAACATATGCGCACAAGACCTTCGACCACCAAACTGGTGTAGGTGGCCTGTTGATCTTTTGATGAAATGCCCCCATTAATAGAGCTGCCATAAGCAGTTCACATATATCTGTTGTTCATGCGTACAGTTTACATGTTTGTTATTTTGTAAATGTGCTTCTTCAAATGACTCATTTTACACAAGTAGAAATAGGTTTCAGGTTCAAAAGGTTTTTTTGGCTATATTTAGTATACATCAAATCAACATGCTTTTTAAGACTATCAGGACATTGTGCAATATGTGCCCAGTGTAACAGATTTTTAAAGCAGCAACATAACTTTAATTTATTTACTTTGAAGTAGTCCTGGAGCCGTTTCACCAATATCAACAACTATATTTAAATCTTTTATATTTAAAGCTCCACAATCCCTTAAATATTATGTTAGGTGAGAACAGCATACATCAACAGTTCACACAAAACATTTTGAGGATGCATCCAGACTGATCAGAGCACAATGTCCCTGCCCCAGAGCCTGTAATTATGCTGTCCACCCATCATCTTATATAGACTGTAATTATGAGTAACCATGAAGAAAAACAGGTTACATCAGCCCTAATTCCAATTCTGAGTCAGAGATATTGAGAATTTCTGGCAGTGACAATCTCTCTTGATAAAAAAGAACTACAAATGGGGCACATAACTGCTGGGAATTGCCTGCAAAAGCACTATCGCGAGCAGTTAAACAGGGTTCCTACAGCGTAAGCCAAGTTAGATTCAAGACTTTTTTTTAAATGGTACTCAGAATGAAACTGAATCTTAGAAAGACCGACAGGGTAACAGTCTTTATCGGGTAGTTGTCGAACATTAAAACGAACAAAGCTGATGCACCAATTTGACAAACTGCACTAATCCAAACTTGCTGTCTTATTGTAACTGTATAAAAACACATGGACCACTTAAGAGTGCAGGTATATTGTGCTTGACTCACGGACTTGATTCTCATCCTGTTAGGTTTGAGGCACTTCCTGTACAAAATAACTTGTGCCTCGAATAATTTTGGAGCAAAAATGGGTTAAAACCAATTTTAAGGGAATTTGTACTTCCCCACGTTATCACTCGCTAATAAGCAAGAGGCATATCTGCTCTGAGCATCCGGGCTACAAAAAACAAAAAACTACCAAAAAACTGATCTGCACGACTTAAATACAGACGCTCTCAAGTGACCAGATATTTTGAGATTCTTAATTACAATGTCAGGAAACAATTCCTTAAAATAATGTCTTAGCATTTTTAAAACTTTTCAAATTTTCATAGCAGTGAAGGAGTAATTTTTTTAATAATTAATTAAATGTTTAAGACTTATGATCCCAAAACCCAGTTCCAGCTAAATAAAATAATCTAAAAATCCATCAATCCAGTCATTTTAAAAGGAGTTTCAGAAGCTTGAGGTGGAGGTTTTACCTTCTTAAACTGCTCCACATACTGTAGTACAAAAGCAGCTTATTTAAACAATTTTAAAAAAGTGACTACAAGGATAGCAGTGAGGGTGTCCACTGAATTGTTCGTCCAGTTCTGTCAACACTACGTTTAAGGCAGTATGCAGTTAAAATCTGTGACAGGGCTCGAGTTTGTACCTCTTCTTCCAGCCAGTCGTTATACTGGACAATGCTCGCCATGGCAACATCAGCACCCTTCATGTAGAAAGTGATATCACCTGTTGACTCCTCCTAAATAATTTGACAATCAACATGGTTAAATTTCTTCTAAATTTAAAAGCATTACTATGGAAAAATCTAAACAGCAGCATACAATAAATACTTAAACACAGGATGCACAAAGCATGACAGGATGAGTTTAATACCAAAAGGACAAGAGCAGGGGGGAAAAAAAACAGGTAAATAAATATATGCAAAAAATATAGCTTTCGATATGTGCGGGAATAACAGAAACAGGCATGACTCAGACCACACAACAAGGATGATCCACACCCACCCACACAATATCATTATACACACCCGAACAATGATGCCCATCCTTTTGCTCTCAGAGGTGAAGGGGAAGATCTGCAGGATGTAAAAGGAGAGAATCTGTCCAGAGGGAGTCTTCAGCTGCAGGGAGGTCAGGTCTCTGTTCACCAGGGTCAAACCAACGCTTTCTGTCCACCGCACCAGCGCCACCTGAGGAAAAAACAACAACAACAAAAAAAAGCATACAATCACAGCAAACTCACACAAAAAGGATGACCATGAACTCTAATATTTTAACCCTTAGAAAAACAATGCTGTGACTTTAATAAAAGAGCAGGGTGAGGGGTACAAACAAGAAATATTTTTTCACAGTGTTTAAGTAATGTAACTAAGTAATGAAAATCTTTATTTTAGGATGATTGTTTATCAAAATTAACAGGTTAACAAGAAAATGACTTTATGTAGAAAACAAAAAAATGTATGTTAACAACATGTAAGCTGATTAAATGTATTTTCACTTGCACTTGAAGGATGAGAGAGAGTTACGGCATCTCCAGAGCTGCTGAGCTCTTCCCATTCAGCTCCACATAAGTGTTTTTCTGTTTCTCTTTCCTCTTTTTCCCCTCAGCAGGAACTGCGGCCCCCGAGTGAGTGTTCAGCTGCACACGACTCAATCCTCAATGGGTTCATTTTCAATTTGCTCACTCAAAGGTTGTTATTATACTCTGACCTACAAATTAGAACTTCCTGTTAATACCCCATCATTTCTCCTGCTCCCCCTTTGAGCTCCGTAAAAAGGCTGCCTATATTTACTTAACACACATCTGTGTGCCATTATCCTGTGTGTGTGTGTGCGCACATAGCTGCATATGGACACACATGAATTGACACACACAACATGTGCTGACATTACACAGAGTTCTTTTAATCTACTTTATCAGCTCTACAAAAACTATTTAAAGCTTTGTCAACTTTGATACAAATTGCATGTGATTCAAACTGTGTGTGTTACAACATTAATAAAAAAAGACTGCTGACTGGTTTACTGCAATGGCAGACTGGCTTAAACAACCCGATCAATCATTTCAACTGTGTTCACTATGTTTTAGCAGCCATGTAAATCACAATGGCAGCAAGTGGACTCTTAATAGTTAAATTCCTTTTCTGCTGTAATGTCACTGGCAATATAAAGGGTGCACCCTCAAGAGCTCAATTTATTTTGGGATCATTTGACACAGTTTAGATTTGAAAGGGTAATTGTATCTCAAGACAGAGCAGAAATTGTGCATCTGGATTCATGTGAAACTTCTGTTGGTAACTTGTTTATCCCGAGTACAAAACTACAAGTCATCCTTTTTACTTCTTCATGTTGCATTTGAGTAAAAGTTCTTGCATAACCAGTTTAACAAACTGACCTTCTATACATTTTACATTACAGCTGTCCTTTTGTTTGTATACATTTGTAACTCTTACTGACTCGTACACATGCCAGCTTGAACAAAGGTGGTATCATTAGCAAAAAAACAAAAATATATTTATTTATATTATACTGAACTGTGCTTTAGCTATTTAAACTTATTATCATTGTTCTGTAATCAGCACTGTTTAATCAGCATGGGAGCATCGTATTTTGGTGGTTTTGGAGATGAATGAAGTGAACCTAAAATTCTTTTTCTGCTGTTCTGTACATTGGAAATTACCTACAAAATGACCTTTAATTGATAAAAAAAAAATGACACACTACACATCTGGTTATGCTCACAAGCAGTGCTTTAATTTACTGCGGAAATGCTGAAATCTTATCATTTCATTTTACTTTTTAATTAAGCTTGGTATATTCTCAGTGAAATCAACTGTCACAGTGTGAGCATACTCAATACTTTACTCAATGTATCTTAACTTTTGATATAAGATTTTTGACACTGGGTTGTATTAATATTTTGACAGAGTCTGGGAAGTCTAATATTAATACTGGTTAGTAGTCAGCCAGTGACCACCTTTCAAAGCTCAGTATAGCTGCTTTAACTTAACCTCAGGAACTGAATGACTCCCATGACCTGAATTTTAGGGAACCTTACAGGAAGGATTTCTCTTTTGCTACACTCGTTGAGACTGTCAGTTACAGTCCAACTGTAAACAGAGCACTCACTTTCCTGAACATGGCAGTCATTAAAGGATACAGTCAAATATTCTTGTCCTATATTATGGGGGTCTCTAATCAGAGCACAGCTGATTGGCAGGTTGGGCCACCGATATTCTGACCTCGGTAGCTGGTCCACTTCATCTCATCAATGACTGCTTATGATATCAAAAATGATGAGCGGAGAGACAGGGCCGAACACTATACAGTAAGAGAAGTACAGTGGCTGAGATCTGATGCTGCATTCAATGAGACGAAGTATCCACAAGGAGAGAGGGAAATGAAAGGGCAGAGAAAGAACAAAGAATAGAGTGAAAGGGGAAGGGAGAGCTCCACCAACAATCACAGATCTACACCTCTCATCCTCTCAGAGAGAAAATTAAATATTGATCAATCCAAGCAGTGTGAGACAATGGAGAGAGGAGAGAGAGAGCAGAAAGAGTGAGGATATAAATAAATATATACATCAACGTGGGGGGGGGGTAAAACAGAAAAATGAGATTTATCTTTTACTACACTTTTATCTCTATTTTGATTGTGAGACTTGCAGATTTTCTTTTCAACCCCCTGCCACTTTTAGCAAAGGCTTTACAAAGCTTCATGTCAGGGGTGATAAATATGCCAATAATGTCGAAGCGGGTCTGTAAGGGAAGATTAACTCTCCTCCAATCTGCATTAAACTACTCAAAAAAAAAAATCCAAAAACAAACAGACTTTTTAAAAATTGTTTTTCCCTGTGTTCGGCACGAGGAAAGGAAGCAATGAGGATGCCTGTGGGGACTGTGCTCCATTCTTCCTTCAGTTGTGGCAGTAAATTCCCAGGCAGCTAATACAGACAATTAAAAAGCTTAACCTCTACAAGCAGTTCATGATCTCTGACATTCTGTCAGTGAAATGACAATTATGACTAAGCAGGATTATTTAGGACTGCTAATAAATGAAAGGGAAGAGATTAGAAATATTTTGTAAATGACTGTTTCAAAAGCAAAAATTCCTTTTCAGCATATTTGTTCAGTATATGTATATGCATGCTTTCTTGAAAAATGTATTAAAAAAGGGTTAAAATAAAGATTTAAGATGACTGTAGAACATAATCTGGGTTTCAGTGCTTTGCCCAAGGACTGGGATGGAAATCACTCAGGCACGTTGCCCATGACAAGGATGCAATCACGACACATTGTAATCACGTCAACATAACAATATCTGTGTAACTGAAAAAAACGCTACTAGAGTTACCTTTAAGTGTGTTTATAATTCTTCAAATATTCAATTCAATCAGTTATTCAATTTTAACAATGTGCTGATTTGATTCATTAGCTTTCTCTAAGTCCAAATGTAATCAGCATCATCACAAGTTAACTTCTGTTTACTTCATCCTCATTCATTTGATAAGGGGTCACAGGTAGTCATAAAATAGTGTTTTTGTCACAGCAGTGAGGGAAACTGTTTAGAGGTAGAAACAGAGCTACAATCAAAATTTTGACAACCAGGATCATCACCCTCCCCATTCAGTCAAGACTTTTTAAGAGTCTTGCTGTGCTTTATATCTACCTCATCTGGGCTGGAGGCTTGGTATGTGCGGTTGTCATCACTGAAGTCCTGGTCAGCTTCTGCAGATTCAGTCTCCCCGTTTACGCCAGTATGTGACTCATACACTGGTGTGACGTTGTGGCACAGGGCGATGGCCTTCACTGCCTCATGGATGCGGCTGCTGACACTCTTACGAACCTTCGGGCCTGATGCCTGGGTCTTCCGCGATGGCGTGGCACCACTGGCACTACCACTGGATGGCTGGGACGTTACCTAAAAAAATCCAACAAACAGTATTGGTTTCTGTAAATGCTCTGAGACTTGCCTCTACCAACCAGTCAAGCTGCAGCTGACAATAGTTTTTGTCCAAACTTGTATTTAATACATAGTGAAGTTTGTTAAAGAACTTCATAGATCTGGACTAAAGATTAGTTCAAATCTTCTCTTCTGTTCCCGTGTTATGGCACCGAATAATGGAATAACAGCCAGAATAGTGTTTTGGCAGACCATTATGTTTCCACAGTGAAATGAATCTTTGAGCTGTTGTATACAAAATGTCATCACTTTTCTATCCTTTTAAACATTTGTGTGAAATGTTGTAATAATATGCATGTGAATTCTTGAGTTACGGCTAAAAATTTGTTTTGTGAGGTACCGGTGACCTTGATCTTTGACCATCAAAATGCAATTAGTACATACTTGAGCCCAAGTGGAATTTTGTGCCAAGAAGAAATTCCCTCAAAAGATATCAAATTCACAAGAGTAGGACAGATGTGGTCACACCAATCTTGGCATTTGACCCCAAAATTCTAATCATTCTTCCTCAAGACCAAGAAATTCCCTCAAATCTCTCTGACACGACAGTCATGGATGTTGAAAAACAAAAATGACTGCTTGTGAATGATGCGAGTGAAGGTGAACTGAACTATTTTTTTTTTCAAGCAACATTTATTGATGTCTAAATACCACTATTAAAATACAATAATCTAATCCAACAAAATGTATCTAAAGATGCCACCACAAACTGAATCTGGACTATATTTATGTCAAATATGGGATAAATAATGTATTATTTTATCTTATTATATTACATAATTTCTTCAGAGCAAAGAAATTATATTTTAAAAGTTAAGGACTTTCCAGTTATTTCCCAACTACAGGAGACAACAAGACCTTATCAATCTGACACCTCTTTTCAAGCTAGATGGCACAGTGAGGGAGAGCCTGTTTCATAGTCTTTATCATGTTATATCTGATTTGAGGGCCTTTATATTTTCATCTGTTTTGACAACAACCATCAGTTTAAGTGTGGTGACTACTGAGCATAACAACAGTCCACAGAGCCAGCTGTAGTTGACAGGAGCGTTGCACTCTTTAGCATTAGACTTTGGCTTATTATTACCCTTGACTCCTGCTGAGAAGAGAAAGGGGCTGATAGGGAGTATAATAAGAACACAAACTTTATCTAAAGTGACTGAAAGATCTATAGGGAGAGATTATTAGGTCATTTTGTCAAACGAATATAGTGTCAGAGACATATATGGAGGATTTTTCCTGAACAGATACTTAAAAACTGTGATTTATTTGTAATTAAAATAAAACCTTTATGTAGGCTTTTTCAGACTTTATCTATAAATAATCATCTTTAAATTTTACACATCACTGTGACTGTACAGTACAGAAAAAAGTATAGTATAGCACAAATGAGAAAGGCACTGCTGCTCTGCACTGCTTCAGCTGTTCTGCGCTAAAAAGACTAGTCATTTTTCATTAGCTGAGATTAGACAGAAGGGTACGGGGCAGATGGTTTCAGCCTCAACCAGCTGTTTCGAGCTGGCTGAGAGCGAACAATATCATTCTGTCAAGACTGCAGCCAGATCTGAGCCACCCAGTGAGGAAAACACTTGCTTACAGTATGGGGAGTCTCTCAGGGACGCCGCATGATGAATGGACAATATGGGCTTCTTTCCTGGAAAACTTATTCTTAGCTCAATATAAAAATTGATTAAACTGATCCACAGAGAGAGGCAGGAATAAGCGGGAAAACACTGAGTGAAATATGGTATAAATTTCAATTGGATCCACTCCCATACTGGGCACAGATTTTCAAAAATCAAGTATATTATATCCCCAGTGTCCACTGTTATACATTTATGCTTATATAGTTTTAAGGGAGTACAGTGAAAACACTCACTCTAAACATAAGCATGTTTCCAAAAGATGTCTTTGCTCATGATAAGGATGCTAACTGAAAAAAAAAAATCCTGAGTTAAAAATTGTTATATAATTATAATAAAGTAAGATTTTATTTGCAATATGACCATTCAAACTGAAACTGAAAGGACAAAATGGGTTAAAAAGTGGGACCATCTGTTTTCTTTAAAATGTTTTTATATATACACACGCCTTAGATCTATTAATTTGCACAAACAAATCTGCATGGATTTGAGCTGAAGGCAACAGGACTTCTTTTTTAGGTTCTTGAAGACATTTCACCTCTCATCCAAAAGGCTTCTTTGGTTCTAAAAGCTGAAGCCTTCGAAAGAAGAAGTCCAGATGCCTTTAACTCAGGAGCTCAAGACCTGGATGACTGAGAACATACACAGACAAACGGTGGGTGGGTTTTCTTAACCACACGTCATTAAGGTTGCTCACCTGTGCGTATGACTGGACTATATGGCTTTGGATCTCATCCATGGTGTCTGTGCCATAGGATACTGTTCCCAGGTGGAGCCGCTTGAATATCATTTCGTTTTGTGTCAGAGTGCCTGCAGTTCAGAAGATTATTTTGACCATACATACAAAACATCCAGAAAATCCACAGCACCTGGATTACATTTTTCACTTGATACTCAAAACTTACTGTTTAAGACCCATCATACAGTGCCTTGCGAAAGTATTCAGCCCCCTTGGCATTCGTCAGGTTTTTTTGCCTCACAACCTGGAATCAACATGTTTTGCAATGACATTTCATTTGATGGATCTACACAAACTAGGCTATGTTGGTGAAGTGAAATGAGAAAAAAATATAGAATTTTTAATAAATTAAAATCTGAAGATTGGCATGTGCATAAGTATTCATCCCCCCCAACATCAGTACTTTGTAGAGCCACCTTCTGCTGCAATTACAGCTGCAAGTCGCTTTGGATAAGTCTCTATGAGCTTGCTACATCTTGCCACTGGGATTCTTGCCCAATCCTCAAGGCAAAACTGCTCCAGCTCCGTCATGTTGGATGGTTGTCGCTTGTGAACAGCAATCTTCAAGTCTGACCACAGATTCTCAATTGGATTGAGGTCTGGACTTTGACTAGGCCGTTCCAACACATTCAAATATTTCCCCTTAAACCACTCGAGTGTTGCCTTAGCAGTATGCTTCGGGTCATTGTCCTGCTGGAAGGTGAACCTCCGTCCCAGTCTCAAATCACAGGCTGACTGACACAGGTTTTGCTCAAGAATATCCCTGTATTTGGCACCATCCATCTT
>VUQS01021368.1:0-10524 GCA_015108495.1 Heterochromis multidens | reverse complement strand
TTCCTCTCTCCTCCATCTCTCTGCATCACTCTGCAGTGCTACAGCGCTCTGCTCTCCCGACATACAGCGTGCCATCAGCTGGCAGACAGAGGAAGAAAAGGAAAGCTCACACAGGATAGCAGAGCACCCTGTCTTCCAGCTGATATTTCGTATTCACGCTGAAAAACAGAAAGCCATCAACCAGATGAATGTGGACAGAGGGTTGCTTCTTACCTTCTCTTCTCTCTGTATCTCCTCCTCTCTCTCTGTTTGTGTCTCTCCTGACTGCAGCCACACTGTTTCTCTCGCTCTGATTCCTCTCCCTCCTCCTTCTTTCTTCCTGCTCTTCTGGCTGCTGGTCTCACAAACCTGCTACCACTGAGTGAATGCCTCTCCCTCTCTGCCTCTCTCCCTCTCTTGGCCCTCCCCTCCCCATCCTCCTCCCTTTACATCCCTGATGCTCTTTCTGCTAACAACATCAGTAAAGAATGCCAGAGTGTGGCTGGGATTTTATATTGTTCATATACTATGCCTCTGAGTCAGCTAGCTAATCATCTATTTTCTTTACGAAAAGATCTTTTTTTTTAAGTGGTTGTCAGAATACACACGAGTCTTTTTTACATTATTAAAAAAACAACAACAACAATAAATGGCAGTAGGCAAAACAAAGAAGAAAAACTAAAAGTATGTGATTATGAATAAAAATATTCCAAAGAAAACTGCATTAAAGTTGTACCTTTTAAAAATAACAAAATTACCAATGGGTGATGTACTATGTGGAATGTCTTTGAGGTTAGTTATTGAGAAATATCACCAAATACTACTGTTTTTCTTTTTCTGTTGTAGCGCCTTGTAACTAACAGCTAAAAGAGAGAAAGTAGGTGGAGACCAAAAACAGAGCCAAAACAGGAATGGCCAAAATTCTACTTACAGACAGACAGGGTAGTCGGATAAAACACTTTCAAATTCTTTCACCAGGATTTTGTGTCACGTCCAGACTAGGGTTGGTTATAACCTTGTTGATTTAATTTCTACAGTCAGATTTTGAAAAAAAATTATTTTTAGCTGTGTGACTCAGTTGTCAAGTAACTAATAGGAGTGGCACAAACTCAAGCAACATAATGCTGCAAACTTGGTTAATACTGCCAGAGAAATCCGCTTATTCTTTTCTTTAATATAATATTTTCTTCTTTAATTTTGGCTCGATTTCACTGTCACATGTTGTGGTGACTTACTAGATCTGATTGGCTGCTTCTGACAGGGAATTCCCCTCCCCCTCCTCTTGCAGCCAGGCAAGATGAAGCTGAGCCCACATCCAGTTAGGGAGCGGCTGCTCGCTTTGTCTGCCTGCATATAGTTCAGAGTGGACACAGTGCACACGCACGCACACACACATACATACACAGACCTCCTTTCTTATGGTAATTGGGGGTGTTCCCAGTCTGTCTTTGTGAATCCCTTTTCTTTTTTGGGTCCAAACCTCCATAGACCTCAGGACACAAAGAAGTGAACTGCACATACAAACATGCCATGAACATGCAGACAAGTGATTTCATTCAATCACAGTGAACTAGTGACCCCCCATCTGTTCACTACAGTCAAGCCAAAAGTAAAATAATAGATGGGAAATACCAATATGTCTTTTTTCTTATTGATGCCTTATTGTAACCTTGAACTATAAATATTGGCATTAATAGAGTCTATATTGATATTAAAGCAAACATTCACTGAGAATATGACCTAAATATATTACATTTTAAACATTAAATAGGTGCTCTTTGTGTTATGTGCTCTTTTTATTGTTTTCTTGTATTATTAAGAAATAAATTAATAGATCTTTGTGAGCATCTGTGAAATAAACTTATTAAGGAACTTTGAGTCCTGACCTGTTGCAGCCAGGGCTGTTCAATGTGAGCAGGTGATCTGGGCAGAGGGACTCTCTACACTCCAAACATCCCTATTAATTAGAGCAAAGGTCATTTTGGGTCTTTTGCCAAATTGATTCAGAAACATCTGCTAACCTCCTTCTCTTAGGACCGGCTTGATGTCTGCTATGAGGAGCAGGAGGGCTAAGCTGTTATCTGACCTCACAAATAGGCCATAAACTGGGTTTGTGTGTTCAGTCAGCTCCAACGGGACCAAATAGATGGAGCTGTCATCTGATAATAGGACACATGCAGGAAACCGTGTGAGCATTTATTCCATGCTGTGTCCAGATGCAACCAGAATTTTGAAGTCAAGTACAAACCAAGTCCAAAATAGTTGGGGAGCTGTGTAAAATCTATGCAATGAATGCAATGATTTGTAAATCTCATGAACCCATATTTTATTCACAATAGAACATAGAAAGCATGTCAAATGTTTAAACTAAGAAAATATACCATTTTACAAAAGATATTAGCTCATTTTAAATTTGATGGCAGCAACACATCTCAAAAAAGCTGGGACATGGGCCATGTTTACCACTGTGTAGCATCCCTTCTTCTTTACCAGTTACTGGACTTCTCTGAGAGGAATGTTGTCCCAGTCTCTTCTGATATAGAATTCTAGCTGTTCAACATTCCTGGTTCTTCTTTGTTGTATTTTTCAATTCATGAAGCACCAAATGCTTTCACTTGGTGAAAGGTCTGGATGGTAGGCAGGCCCATTCAGCACCCACACTCTTCTACTGAGCCCTGCTCTTGTAATAGATGCAGTATACAGTTTAGCACTGTCTTGCTCATATGCAAGGCCTTCCTTGAAAAAAATGTCACCTGGATGGGAGTACATTTTACTCTAAAACCTGTATATATCTTTCGGCATTGATGGTGCCTTTCCAGATGTACAAGCTCCCAGTTCCATAAGCACTAATGCACCCCCATCAGAGATGCAGCTTTTGAACTGAGAACTGATGATGTTTTCCAAAAATAATTTTACATTTTGATTTTTCTTACCATAGAAAAGTTTTCTACTTTGCCTCAGTCCATTTTAAATGAGCTTTGGCCCAGAGAAGATGGCAACATTTCATCATGTTCACATATGGCTTCTTCTTTGCATGATAGAGTGTTAACCTGCATTTTTGGATGGCATGGTGAACTGTATTCACAGACAGTGATTTCTGAAAGTGCTCCTGAGCCCATGCAGTGATTTCATGTGCCTGTTTTTAATGCACTGCCACCTGAGGGCCCAAAGACAACAGGCATCCAATACTGATTTTTGCCCTTGTCTCTTGTGATTTCTAGATTCCTAGAGATTTCTCTAGGCTCTCTGAATCTTTTGATTATATATATTATATATATATTATCTACTGTAGATGATATTCAAAATCTTCACAATTTTACATTGAGGAACATTATTCGGACGTTGTTCCACAATTTGTAGACACAGTTTATTGCAGATTGGTGAACCTCTGCCCGCCTTCTGAGAACTGCCTCTCTAAGATGCTCTTTGTATACCCAATCATGTTACTGACCTGTTGCCAATTAATCCAATTAGTTGAAAAATGTTCCTTCAGCTGTTTCTTTTTAGTACCACTTACTTTTCCAGATTTTTGTTGTCTTTACCTTAGAATATAAAGCACCTTGAGGCAACTGTTGTTGTGATTTGGGGCTGTATAAATAAAACTGATGTGTACTCAATTGAATTATGATGCCACCAATTCAGATAACAGTGAGCACTAACAAGTGTGATTTCCTATAGAAAATCCAATAGTAAAAATCTCTCCAAACAAATTTTTGTAGCAGAAAATATTCATAAACATTGAAATTATAACCTTTTGAAAGATAGTGTATACTCACAAGATGTTTTTCTCATGCACAGAAATTAAAGAAGCTATCCTATAATCATGGTAATTCTCTCTCTGGTATTACAAACGCTGTACCTCACAGTATGAAGTGCCTTGAGACACTTACATGAGATTTTCTGTACATGAGAGTTTCTCATAGTGTCCTCACAGATTTACCTTATTTTGTTTAATCAATAAGTGAACTCAGCCTTATGTAACACTTAGACTGCAGAAACCAAAAATCTAAGAGCAGCAGTAGATTACTATGCATAGTTGTTTAAAAATTGAGTCTAAATTGAGCATGACTCATCTCTGCACCACTACCTCCCACCAAGAGCTGCATGATGCACAAACAAGCAGATAAATAAAAACAACAGACCAGGCAGACAATACAATTTACCACGTAGCTGTAATAAGTGGCAGGTTTGCAGGGTGGAGCAGGTCACATGGTTGGCCATGGCTGTCAGGAAACTACTCACTATATAACGGCTGAGATAGTGAGTTCCCCATTTTGTGTTGCTGTTCAAATAACAGTATACCCTATATATAGTGCACTTAGAGTACCATGTAATGTCTTATGAAAAGTAATGTGCAACAGATGGTCCTTAACCAAGCATCATTCATAGGAAAAATGGCAGATGTACAAGAGGAAAGAGAACAGCACATTACAACATAAACTAGTGTTTGTACTTACAATTTGTAATTTGGAGTAAATTCTTTTGATATAAGATGTATTTATTAGAAAAATGCAAATGTACAGCAGTCAAACCAAAACCTTTTTTTGTACCATGTTGTGAACATGTTTCTTTCTGCTCTAAAGTTGGGTATTTTTACCTATAGGAGTCTATACAGGGAATTACTTTATTTGGGAGCCTCAAGTAGCTATTCAAGAAACTATAATTCTGGAGGTTCCAGGTTGGTTTCATCGAGGTAGTGACTTCAATTTCAGAAGACTGAGTCACTTGCTTTACACAATCCTAAAAATGTATTGCTTTCTTTTTGCAATTTTAGATATTCTATTGAATTTATATACCCCCAGTGGTACAGGATAGGCATGATAATATGAACACTTCTTATTACAAAAAAACCCCACAGCAATTTCAGGAGCCAAAAACTTACTAATGTTCATTCAGCCCTGATAAAATCTGACAAATGTGTGTGGTTTACATTAAGCAAAACAACTTTAATTATATGGCACTCAACTGAATAGTGAAGTGAATTAAATCAGGATAAAGGTCAAATGTACAATATTATTACAGTAACAGTAAAAAGCTGTTCCATATTTAATAAAGTAAGAATGAAATTGAGAAATTACTTTATCAAAGAAGCAAAAAAACATATTTAATTTGGATTTGAACAGAAGTTTCAGTCTGGGAGTCTGAATCATCCCAAAAACACCAAAGATAAAAGGGTCAGGGATAGGACAACAAAATATGTTAGAATATATTCACTGTGTACTGGATACTTTTTGGTTGGAAGTTTCATAACTTATCTCGCACTAAAAACTAAACATTCAAACACTGCTTAATTTTATAGGAAACAAATTTTAAAAAATCCATTCCTGTTCTTATGTTGACATCATGCATGTGGATTTTAAAAGAATAGTTTAGTCTGCACCTGGCCTGTGAGTGGAGAGTGATTAACAGGGAAGAAGGTATCACCTCTCTGCATGATATTAACTGCATATTTACTGTTCTCCCTTTCATCAGCTCACTGCTATGTAGAAGAGCTGTCTAGAAGAAGGCTTAATGTCTTTTCAGACTAACGTCTGCCGGGCGCCACAACTTTCTCACCAATCTCTCATCCTCCAGGACTCGTCAATTTGATTGTCTGTCTGGCCCTCCGTACATTATCTGCTGGCACTCAGGCCGAGCCCTTCTCCAGTGCCTGAGATACAGAGGGCAAGATGAAAGGATAACAAATCAGATTATCTGACCACTTTGACAGAGGGAACTCATCAAAAACAAGGTTGAAGCCATATTTCTGGAACACTTTATCTTGCTTGATAATATTTTACATGATGATGATGATATGATGATACATGGTTAGAAGTGTCAGGCAGTCTCACTGAGAAATGTAAGCCAGAGTAGTTGAGGGGGGTAGCAGCA
Organism: Heterochromis multidens; assembly: GCA_015108495.1. Taxonomy (NCBI): domain Eukaryota; kingdom Metazoa; phylum Chordata; class Actinopteri; order Cichliformes; family Cichlidae; genus Heterochromis; species Heterochromis multidens. The sequence goes on along the minus strand of VUQS01021368.1, from coordinate 4,674 downwards.
TGGACCACTATGATAGAATGAAAATGTGACAGATAGTTTGTAACCTGCATATGAAATTTGTTTAAGTATGTTTTCTTGTTTTCTTTCTTCTTGAAAAAATGATGCAAAAAAAACAGGTGATACAGCATGATGGTTTAATGAAAGATAGTGTTGATTATGGAAATTATGGAATGGTGTAATAAGTTGAATTATAATTTCCAGTAGCAAGACTCATAAAGTCTCTCTTATACACTGAGTTACTGATGCTGTTTAATAATGACTGTTAAATTAAATATAAAACATCTATTTTAGCCTAAATAGTTAAATAACTTTCTTTTCACATACTGTATGGGTCATTCCACCTGAAATCAGCACAGGCCTTCTGTTCAGCCGTTTGAACATATGTAATGAGTGCTGTGAAATTTTAGCTTCATATATTAAATACTTTTCAAGATATTTTTTGGAAAAAAGGTCTGTCAGTCTACTTTCAGGCCATTTTTTGGAACACTGAAATCTGCAGTAATGTTTGAATTTGAACATGAATATTCATATTTCACATGAATATAGCGCCAAATCACAACAACAGTCGCCTCAAAGTGATAAAAACTGTTAAAGATAAAAACCTGAAATTTCCACTGGTCTTTCTTACCATCAAAATGAAACAGGATCTGAAATTTGGGATAGATACATAAAAAAATGTCTGAGTATTGGCTAGTTAAAATATGAATGAATAAGAAATTGTGGCTAATTTGAAGCTTTTATTAGTGTGTGCTCAAATATAGGACTTTGCAGGAATACTGGATGCTTTTTCATATTTTAACTAGCCAATTATCAGACTGTTTTTTAAGATTAATTATTTGGCCTTTTTTATATAGTGTGGTAGTGAAGAATAGACAGGAAAGCAGGCAGAGAGAGTGGGGGAAGACACACAACAAAAGACCCCAGGTCGAACTCAAACTCAGGCATCTCAGCCCTGAGGCATATGGTCACCTGCTCACCACGTGAGCTAAACTGGCATCCTATCTCACCTGTGAAAATTTCAGGTTTTTATCTTTAATAGTTTTTGAGAAATGTTCAAACATTGCCACAGATTTCAATTTGCCAAAAAAATGGCCTGAAAATGGGTCGACGGACCATTTTTCAAAAAAATATATCATGAAAAGTATCTGATATATGAAGCTAAAACTTCACAGAGCCCATTATATATATTCAAGCTTTGGACCATAACATTTTTATGCTAATTGGAGATGGTCGAGCAGAAAATGTTCTAAAAATTAACTGATTTGAGATGGAATGACTCATATAAATAATTGGTGAGCTTAAGTTGAAGGACTCTATTACATCGAAAGTTATAATTTTATCAAAAGCAATGCAGAGGAAGACTGCGATGCTTTTATTTTTATATATTTATATACTTGAGCGGCTTAATGCCAGACACACAAGGTTGCTGGGAAATGTTTCATAATTTCATGTCCTTCACAGACTGCTGCAGAACTGCATTAGTGAAAGTGAATTACAGCCTTCTGTGTGACCCAATAGAGAGAAAAGGGGAAGGGAGAAGGAGAAAGCAGAGGAGAAGAAAGGATGAAAGACCGAGAGAGACTGATTTCTGCTCACAGCAATAAAATGGTAGAGCAGGTGGCTTCAGCTTCCTTTGTGGGCCTCCTGGCAGGAATTTATTAGACTGGTTTGTTGGCAATAGTGCAGTGTAAATTCAAGTGTTTGCAAACAATCATCTGCTTCATATGTTGTAGTTCTTCTGTTGTTTGAGTGTGAAGTCCTAGAATTGCATTGCTCAAGCAATATATTATACACAGACAGGATTTTTTGCATATTTTATAAACTTGAAAATAAACTTGCATCATTATTTTTTAATGTTAAATAGCTGAACTCAGGTGCCGTGAGAATCAGACAGATTAACTGACTGTGAATGAAAGAAATAGTGGCTCATTTTATCAGACACTTTGTGCCATCTGGTGAAAAGTGTGCAACTTCAACATGTCAGCTTTTTATTAACTGATATGAACTACCTTCGTTTTTAAAAGGACCATATGAAAAGGATCATTTACTGTAAGGGGGACTGGATGACCTTAAAGGTGCTACAAATGTCAGCTGTGAGGAATACCACAAAACCAAAACATTTATGTTTGTCATTTTCACTACACTTTCTCATTTATTTTCTTATTAGAAAATGCAGCATTAAAATTCACCCAAGCTGCAGAAGGATTGTGTCCATTAGACTTGAATTAGCTCTTTAAGTTTTGACTTCTGAAACCGAATATCTGATTTCCAATTTTTAAATGTATCGCTATAATAAAATGTATCATAAAAGCCAAACCCTTTTGTGTGAGAGATGGAGGCATGTGATCAGTGGTGTTCATCAGCAAGGCTATGCAAAAACCATACTAAATTTATCAGTTTTGGTGGCATGATGGAAAATGGGCAAACCCATTAAATTGGTGCAGATTCAGATCACTGTCCTTAAAATTTTAAAATTGGGCAGTGGCCTTGGTGGAGAATGTACCCTTACTATTAATGTCAGAATTATTCTCAATCCTAAAATGATACAGTATATTCATCAACTCACATTTAAGGTGAGTCCAGAACCTGAAATATACAAGGGATAAGCTTTCAGTCAATTCAACTATTTCTTTATTTGCAACAAGAAGGAATCAATAGCTCCTTGTTAAGCCACATATTCATCTCACCATGAGTGTGTGACTGTAGCTGGGACATGCCTAATCTGCAGTCAGAGCAGCTGTATGTGGATCTATCCAGGAGGAGGAAGTTCCTCAAGTTGGCGGTCCAGTTCAGTTGTTTCAGTGGCTCAATGCTTATTGAATTGCGTGCCCATTCCCACAGCTCCAGCAGGTCAAATGACTGGGATGTGTAGCTCACAGCCGCTAAGTGGTCTATCGATCAGTCAGCTGAGCCTGTGGGCTGATGGGATGTGCTGAAGCAGACTTAGCCAGGATTTGGCAAGCTGGTAATGACTGCAAAATACAATGCATTCCTGCACAGATGAGAAGCACTAGAGTAAAGTTCATGTTAATAGGAAATTCAGTCCATGACTTCATGACTGTCATCAAAAAGTGGTTGAAATGTGGAAATAAAACCTTTTTACCTTGACTTACACATTAGGATTTTGACATTAGTAATGAACTTTCATTAATTTTGACCCAAAGTCAGAGATTTTCATGAATACTCACCTCTACACTCATTCTTCTGCATCTTCAAATAAGACTGAGTGATATTATTAAGCTGTTTTGCTGCTTCATAGACTAAACTGATGTTGTGTGAACACAGCTAATTTCAATCAATTGTCCCAATACCTCTGACAAAACACATCTGTCTCAACTGTTGCCAATAACAGAAGATAATGAAGCCAAAAGAAGAAATCCATAACTTGAGCAATCACTGTTCTTGACCCATGTTACTCAATCTCTAAGCACTTAAATTCTTTTTAACATAACAAAGTAATCAAATTTATTAAAATATTATTTTGATCAACCTAAAGGTAAATTATCTTTATTGCCTTAACTGACACTGTAAGCAACCAAATGGAGACACATGCAAACTCCACACAGAAAGACCCTAGACTGGATTTGAAGTTCTTGTTGTGATGTGACAGTGCTTACCACCACACCACTGTGCTGTTAAGATACTCTTGTTATACCTAATCATGTTACTGACCTGGGGGGTATTCCAGGAAGCATGTTCTGAGTTTCCTGTTCCAGAACAGCTGATCAGAGTAAGTTCAGTCAACTCTGAATATGTTCACACAGCGGGTGCGTGAGTAGAGAAAGAAAGCCATCATCAATGGAGCCCCGATACTACCATTCACCATGGCAACAGGTAAATAAAGAGCAGAGCCTCCATTTTAATTCAAAGGACCGAGGAATATGAACATGTGTCAGTGCTGACCATGATATTTATCTTTAAAAACAGGAGGGAAGAAAAGAGCACTTTTTCTGTGGCACTTTTTCTGTAGCTCATCTTAAAAAGAAAACCTCAAATCAGAAGTGCTTGACTCCCTGGTATAACTCTCAAACTCGCACCTTAAAGCAGATAACCCGTAATTTAGAAGAGCTTCATTTAGCCTGGAAAGAGAGTTTGTTGCTCTATAAAAAACCCCTGTGTAAAGCTAGGACATCTTACTATTCCTCACTGATCGAAGTAACTAAGAACAACTCCAAGTTTCTCTTCAGCACTGTAGCCAGGCTGACAAGGAGTCAGAGCTCTGTCGAGCCAAGCATTCCTTTAACCGTAACTAGTAATGACTTCATGAATTTTTTCACTAACAAAATTATAACCATTAGAGAAAAAATTATTCACAGCCATCTCACAGACGTATCATTACGTACAGCTACTTTCAATACTATTGGTATTTATTTAGACTCTTTCTCTCTGATTGATCTTTCTGAGTTAACTTCAGTAGTTACTTCCTCCAAACCATCAACGTGTCTGTTAGACCCCATTCCTATAAGACTGCTCAAAGAAGTCCTACCTTTAATTAATGCTTCAATTGTTAATATGATCAACTTATCTTTATTAATGGGCTACGTACCACAGGCCTTTAAGGTGGCAGTAATTAAACCATTACTTAAAAAGCCATCACTTGACCCAGCTGTCTTAGCTAATTATAGGCCAATCTCCAACCTTCCTTTTATATCAAAAATTCTTGAAAGAGTAGTT
>VUQS01021364.1:2917-12972 GCA_015108495.1 Heterochromis multidens | reverse complement strand
ATATGCAGCTGTGTGTTCACACAAAGCCAGCAGCAACTGAGGATCGAGGACATGGAGTTGGGTTATGCTCAAACAGAACTAAATTGAGCGCAGGGCAGGATGTCGGCAGAGAGAGAAAAGCCGAGCGTCGCTCAGAGAGAGCTGAGACGTGATAATCATTTAATCTGACACTGTCTCCAAGAAAGCATTCACAGTGCTGCACTTGTTTGTTCAAATAAGAAAAGAGAGTGAAAAAAGAGGTAGAAGTTTGATCCTCGGCTTCGTTCTCTCAGATCCACACAGCTGAACCATCACTGCTTAGAATGGGCTTGATTGCTGGGCTGTTTGTTTCAGAAAGGTACAGAATAGGTGGTTGTGATGCCCGTCCCCATGTCTTGAAAGCAGTTCTTCCCTATCTACATGCTGTTGGATCTCACCGGGCCTGCCCAGGCTATGAAAGTTGATCCGATGCCAGCCCCCTTACCACATCTACCTTCCCCAACTTTAATTTGCACTGTACATGATACACCCATGCAGTCCTTGAACACGATAGCTCGAAAGGTTTTGAATGAATTCTGATAAAACTTTGTAGGGGTGTAGAGTGGGGTCATGTTAACACTCCATTAAAATTTGGCTTACATCCACCAAGGTCTTCAAGGTCACCTTAATGATTTATTGGTCAAAAATTGACAAAAAGCCTTCTAACTTAGAAACTATGATTCTTACAAGTGTGGTGTGCAATGTCAACATATAGAAAGTACCATAAAGATTTAAAATATCATGTCACATTTGACCTTTGACCTCTCCTTCAACGTCAATAGATTGATCTGAAGGTCAAAGTGATACTAATACTATATAGAGCTGTTTCTTATTGCCATTGTTTGTATTGACAACATATAGGCATATAGGGAATGATATATGGCGATTCTAAATATCACATTATTTTATTATGACTTTGTTTTGTACATTACAAAAACAGGTTATAACCATTTAAATAGATAACAATTTGAATACATGTACAATGTTCCTGAATAAGTTTTTCTTTTTGGAAAACAAAATAAATGTAATCAAAAAAATGTTTCACTTGATATTTATTACTAAACTTTTAAATGAATTTTACTAAACAATGAAATGAAAGCTACACATGTGCTATAGCCACATAAATAAGAAATAATAAAAAATAATTATACTCAAAATTATGCTAAGTATATTAAAACAAAAGCCTGCACTTTGCACTTATTTTTACTGCACTTACTGCACTGTACGTTTAAAAAGAACAAAGAAAGCAAAATGAATATATACCAAATCTGTGTTAGCCCTGTGACACACTGGCACCCTGTCCAGGGTGCACCCTTCCTCTTGCCCCATGACAGTTGAGATTGGCTCTGGCCCCACTGCAACCCTGAAGCCGAAGAGGATGGATGGATGGACTGAGTCCAGCTTGCTCTTCAGTTGCCAAAAATCGTGTCACTTGAATAGAGTTTCTGGACCTCATTTTACAGAGTTCAGTTTTTAAAAAGTTCAATTTGATTCAGGTAAATATCTCGGGTGGACTTCCTACTTGTCACATGATTGGAGTCGCAGCTTAATCCAGTGTCAGAATGTCAGAAGATGTGCAGTGCTGGGTTTTTGAAGCTATGCAGTCATCCGTAAAGCGGTTCTTAATAAGCATACTGGGAGATTAAGATTTATAGCACACTCCAAGCAAAATAAAGCACACATCTTCTAAAGAATAGAAAAGTCATTTTTATGCGTGGCATAGCCCCATTTCCATATTATTTACTAATTCAAAACTGATGTTTTGTATGTTGTGTGATCATGTTGGAAAAGCAATTAGTCCTTTACTACCACTACTATGATTATATTTGCATAAAATTAGGAACTATAAAGCAACAGATTAAAAACAAATGTAAATATTTATCTGATATCCTGACTTTAAGTCTGTATTAGCCATCATATGGTACACAGTGCGGTGGTTTATAAATGGACTTCAAATGGACTGTATTTATATAGTATTTGCTAACCGTACTGACCACTCAGAGCGCTTTACACCCACAATAACCCATTCATGTGCACATTCATAAAGCCCTTTTTCTAGTAAACACACTTTTCTACACACATATAATAGCGGACAACCCAGTCTACCTCCTGAGCCGCAGTAGTCTCTATCATCAGAACCGATTTGACTGGTAGAGGCTCACGTCTTTTCATGTCTCTTTATCTAAAGGCTGAGTTAACTGATCGGCGAATTAACTTTCATTTGTAAAATCAGTAAAATAATCGCAGCAGCTCAGAGCGTAGCTTAGATTGTGGTGGGACAGAAAAAAGACTGCAGTAGATTATCGTTGTTCAGTGTGACTGATCACTGTGATTGCACGTATTGCGTCATTTCTTGTTAATTTTTCAGGCTTAGCTCTTTGATTGAGCACACTGATAGACACGTCACCCAGGTTCAGGACATTACAGATTAAGATATTATGTATAAAGTATGCTTTATAGTATTGGCTCCATTTTCTTTTCCTTGCCCTCACACAATCATGTCCTGTTATTTGTGGCCCTTATAAATCATGTGGGCTTTTGATTGACGTGCTACATTATCTCCTGAAGGAGGACAAAACTTGTAACATCAATAGACATAAATTTGTTATTCTTAGAGTGAGAATGACACACATTCAAATCCATGCATATTGTTGGCAAGTTTGTTTATTAGACAAAACTGCACGTAGGCTGATGGTTCAGCCACAGACGTGTTTTCTCAGTATGAAAGCTGACACAGCTACGGGCAGCTGTGGTCTGACAGCAGATGGATGGGTGTGCATCACCAGTATTTTATCAATAACAGCACTGGATCAGAAGCTGTCTCTCCTGTACTCTTTCTCTGCAAGTTTTTTTTTTGTTTGTTTGTTTTATAACGCACCAAATCAGATACAGACTCTGCTGCGCCACACGGAAAACTGTTGGATTTAAACAGAAGCCCACCTTCTGGCTTTTAAGCTGTCTCTCTGTATGACACGCTGTTTCATCACTACCTTCTGCATAAAAAAAGAGAAAAAAATGACTACCCGCTGTGATGCCACTTGCTGAGCGGGAACATTACTTATTATATTTTACAGCAAAATTAGTCTAAACAGGTTTGGATGTAGTAGATTGCGTGTGGAGCCCAAAGGGTGAATGATAATCTAGTTGTCTTTCTGAAGGAGATAATGCAACATAAAACTCTTTGTCTCTGTCTTTTTCAGGCCGCAGCTGTTTGAGATGGATGACGTTCTGCGCGGTGATCTACGAGCTCGCTGTTCACTCTGACCTACATACACAGAGGGCTCCTTGCAGAACAAGATATCCACTCTATGAAAAAAGAAAAGAAAAAAAAAAGGTGACATTTACTGCTGACATAATTCAACGTGTGGTGTCATGAAAGCAAAACAGTTTCTGGAGCTAAATCAAAAGGCAGATGTCTTGCAGCCTTTTGAAAACCGAGCAAATGATTTTCAGGTCAAATCTTATTGTTTTAAATAGGTATGTAGCAGATGTTAAAATAGCCAGAATCCCTCGTCGCTTCGCGTGAGGCTAAAAATGGGTCTGGAGCTGGTCGTGCTGCCACAGGGAATTAGGCACTGAAGCGCTGGAAGTGGAACATCCTGCTCTCATTGTCATGAAAATATCAGATGTAAATGATCACCGCTCCTTTTACCTGCCTCTCAGGAAGTCAGTGTAACGGCAGGGAGGCTGTTGCGCGCAGGAAAGACTTCTGTAGGAAATAGGATGATACAGAAGAGCACAAGAGGAAGCATCCATGCCTTGCGCAGATTGCTCTGTGCTCTTAGTGTGGCACAAATCATTTGTTACGTTCCCTTTGTGAATAACAAAAACCGAGCACAGGAACTGGCTATGACATTTTCTGCACGATGTTAAGTCCTCTCCACCTGTTGATCTTTTGGCTCCACTCGTTGCTCTGTTGCCATAGAAACCCGTGAAGAGGAACGGGGGCACAGAAATGAAAACTGGGCCTCGTAGTAGGAGGCAACACCGGACATGTATCACCGCTCTCCTCCCACTGGCTTTGTCAAACGGTTTTAGAAGCCACGATAATGAGATTCTGTTGGAGCAGCTCTGGACCATCTGAGTGCGTTTGGGAACACACACCTACAAAGCGTGTTTGAATGATGACAGAGGGAGAGAGGAGGATGACAGGAAGGATGATCTGAAGTGACAATACCAAATATGATTCAGGGGATTTTGGTCTTCAGCCGGCTTTGGTTGACGTTACAAAGGACGTGAGGGAGGCCGACTGTTCAGTTTGTCCAAATAAGAACGGCATTAAATATTAAAAACATAAGTAAAGAGTGGCAAAGGAAAAATCTAGTGTTTCATACGGTTTTGTAACTAGTACAAGTCCGTGATACAGTGTTGTTTGGTCTGTTTGTGCAGTTGGCAAACTGATATGCTTAGAGGTAAAGAAAAAAATAAAATAGGGGCAGTAGATGTTGTTTATATAAATAAACAGAAGATAAATATGGGACTCAAATATATGCTTATATAGAGCAGAATGTATTTACATCTATGTATAATTAAGGGACCATGTCAACTGTTCAGTGTCTAAAAATAAGTCTACTACTACACTCATCAGCCAGACACTGTCCATGAGTGTATAATGAAAAATTGTTAACTTTTATTATGGTTGCATATTTACATGCAATATGGTTTACCTGTACGTGTCAATGACATGCACCTGGCACAAATGCATAAAATGACATTCTGGGCTGGACTGATTCACATGGCTTGAAATCCCATAAATGAAGCTTATGCATAAGTTCAATAAGGAAGATCTTCGCTCATCTGCTTGCGTTTCTAATCTTTACATCACTTCCGCTTTCCCACGCTCTCAAACTAAATCCTGTCGCCATCAGTCTGGTCCAATCTATTTCTTGCCCTCCTTCTGCGAGCCAATCAGCCTCTGTCCCCAATGCCCTTCTGTCATTCTGCCTTGCCTACTCCCTATCTCCACCTCATCCTACCCAGATAGAGATCCTCTACGGCGCAAACCACCACACCACCAAGAGTATATCCAGGATTTGCTAAATTAGATGCTTTTGTTGTCAACATGATATGATGCTTTTATAAGGTTTTATGGGTGCATACGTGTAACAAATGAGTCATTTTAGCCCATCTTTAGGTGGTTGTCAGGCTAGTCCGAATATCTGATATAGATAAGAACATTCCGGGGCCTAAGACGCGTCTGTGTGCCAAGTTTGGCTCCCTGATCGTGCAGGAGGAGTTCACGGACAGACAGACAGATTTCGTGTAGTTTGTCAGAAAACTCAGTGGAAAGAATAAACCTAACCAAGTTAGTCTATTAGCATATGAATTCCCTAAATTTCAGCTCTCATTCTCAAGCCCTGAGGTTTTTGATGTGCAGAAAAAAAAAAAAAAGAAAACTTAAGATGACATGCAAAATGTCACTGAGCTATTAATATGCAACCCCACAAGATCACTCAGAGACTCCCTCGTGAGAATGCCAGACAGGAATGTGAAGTAGTTTCCCTATGAAGTAGTTGGATAATGTTGGGAGAATCAGTTCAGGACATTTTTTAAAGTTCTCCTCACATGTAGCGGACATTCAGACTTGTTCTCACTTCAGTATTCAGTTTTATGGTCCTGCTAGTACAAAAGAGGCACAACACAAGGCCCACGTGTTCCCTGTGATATTTAGCGGATAATCATCTGCGCGATATTCTCACATGGGTGCATTCTGACGTCACACGATCTCATCACAGAGGGAGCTGGCAGGTTAAAGACCGTTTAATGTCACAGCAATATCTAGAAAAGCTCCGAAATGTTTACAGTTGAATGTCTTTAAAATGTCACAGGTGTCTCAGCCTACCTTACTTACTTTATGATGGATAAAAGCACATTTAGCTTTTTAAAACTGCGTCAGGCTAAATTAGTTTCTTTTGGGTTCAGTAACGGTTAAAAACAAACAAATAACAAGGTATTTTGTTTGTTCCGCTATTTCATGAAATGTTGCAAACATTTCATACAGACAAAAGCCAGAAGAGGCCAGCCTGATAGGTGTGCGTAAGCGCCCCGCTGATGAACAGCGACTGACTGCTGATCAGTGACGTTTGATGTGAGCAGAGCAGATGTTAGAGGCGGATGAATCAGCAGGAGCTGAAGCTCCAGACTGGATCAATTCCTCCCGGCAGAGAGCTTCATCTACTACCACCCCTCCACCCCCTACAGCTCACTGGTTACCCAACACTCAATATGAGGTTTCAAATAAGCACTCAATACTGCCAATTAGACAGAAACTGAAAAAAACACTCAGGATCTTATGGCTCTTCAAACCATCCATCCATGGATGGTTTTTATTATAACCAGAGGAACACGAGACAAAAGGAAACTACATGTTTCATCAAAAGAACAACAAAGCTATTATATGTAAGTACTGATTAAACAGCAACAGCAACAACAATCACAACAACAACAACAACAACAACAATAATAATAATAATAATAATAATAATACAATATTGAATAATAACGTGACATGTTTTTCATAATTATTTTGGTAAATCTGCAATAAACTGGCAACCTGTCCAGGATGTACCCCCTTTTCCACCCTTACGATACCTCAGGGGTCACACCTTTTAAAATAATAGACTAATCAGCCCTATTTAACTGAAATTTAAAAAAAAAAAAACAGCTGTTAGATTAATTGATAAAAACATTACCATTGGTGATGTTATTGACTATGTTTTACTCAGAACTAACAGTGCTGGTTATACCAAACAAGATGTCACCAGTTTTAATGCTAATGTTTTGATAACCCTGCACATCACTGCTGAGTGTGAAGTAGTCTGGATAAGCAGAGAGTCGATGATACTGAGTACTGAAGGCTGGTTATTCTGCCTGTTTCAAACAGGCGTGTTATGAATGGGAACTGCACACTAACAAATCTAAAATGTAAACAATGTCTGTATTTATTTAACTTGAGCTGAAACTCATGTTACACAGAGTAACTGTAAGATAACTTCAAGCCAGCTTAGCGAGTGAAGGGCACAAAGCTGAGGGATGTGCAGGCAGGGCCTCACAGGTCATCTGCCTTATCAGCCAGGGGCGTGATATCCTGAACTGTATGTATTGTACTAAATCAATCGACTGAAAGGGAACTATTATTATTATTATTATTATTACACTATTATCGGTAGGTGGAAGTGATTTTAAACTGTTTGAACAATGAGTTTGATGCATGTGCTCGAGTCAGAGTTCTTCTCTTCTAACAACATTTTCTAACAAAATCCGATTTTATATGAACTTCTTTATTATTATCTGTGTACTTCCTGATGAATACATTTCTACCACAATCCCCAACAGACAGCCAAATTTTTCACAGCGTCTCTCCTATCAACTGAAAGACAGGCCCAGCTGTTAATACGAGCTAATCTCTGTGTCTAACGCCTCAGGCTGGTGACTGCGCCTCGCTCGTCTCTCTGTCGGAGGTGCTCTACTGGTCCTGAAGGGATTTTTTTGGATTAAGCTGGCATTTATTGTCTGCAGCTGAGAGAAGATGTTCATAACATACACCAGTACACACACATTTGCCACAGCATGGTGGCGTGTCTCCCAGCTGGCCTCATTAAATAACATATTGTCATGTAAACCTGACTGACAAGTTATGTTGAAGAAGGAGATGGTAGGAGTCAGTTCTGGATCTGTCACTGAGTCACCATGTTTTGGAAGATAGAGGGCAACAGAGCAGAGGATGATTTGCACACTCGCTCTGCCGCCAGTCTCTCTTCCAAGACATTTGTATGGATCAGAGCTCATGCCACGTCTCTGCAAGCCCAAACCAATAAACTAACCTAAACCATGGAGGACAAACACTTTTCAAAAGGTGAACCGACTTCAACACTAACATGCTAGGCAACCATCCCACTGCTAAGCTCATTCTGCAAGTCTTCATTTTTTTCATTTGTTTTTTTTAACATTATCTGTAAATGTGGCCAAAGTCAGATTCAAGTGTGAAAAGGACAATAACAAAGACATCACAGACAGCTGCTGTGCAGAAGTAAACATGGAGGCCAGCAGTTACAGTTTCATTTATAAGCTGAAAAAACCCCACAACTTTTTAATACTGGGTTTTTGTGGAGCAACAGCTGCTCCTGTGCTGAGGTTTGTGTGGATGTCTGAGCCAGGAGTGCAGGGATTGAATGGAATTAGTGAAACACCTCTCCACAGGACTCATCTAACAAGTCATACAAATCCATATTTTATTCACAGCAGAACACAGAAAACATATCAAATGTTTAAACTGAAACATTTTACCATTTCTTGAAAAAGACTTTAGCTCATTTTGAATTTGATGGCAGTAACATATTTCAAAAAAGTTGGGACAGGGGCAGCAAAAAGCTGGAAAAGCAAGTGGTACAAAAAAAAACAGCTGGAGGAACATTTTGCAGCTAATTAGGTTAATTGGCAACAGGTCAGTAACATGACGAACATCTTAGAGTTTCTCAGAAGAAAAGATTGACAGAGGTTCACCAATTTGCAAACAGCTGTGTCTACAAATTGTGGGCCAATTTCAAAATAATGTTCCTCAACATAGAATTGCAAAGACTTTGAATAACTCATCATCTACAGTAGATAAAATCATCAAAAGATTCTAAGAATCTGGAGAAATCTCTGTGCACAAGGGACAAGGGTGAAAATCAATGCTGGATGCCCGTGATCTTCAGCCCGAAAGGGGCACTGCATTAAAAACAGGCATGATTCTGTCTTTTTTTTTTTTAATATCAAAGTACTGCAGAAAAGCACTGCTTAGCATGGCTATCATTTGTTTACTTTTCCCCTCGCTCATTTACAACTTCCATTCAACAGAGAGAGCGAGAGCGAGATAGAGAGATGGGTGCATTTCTGGCACCAATTAGCAAGGGCAGCAACAATCAACATGACCACACCCCCAACGCCAGTATCCAGGTGGATGAGTTGTAAAAAAAAAAATTCCCCTCTCACAGTTGTTATGTTGGAGGAAACTGTCTATAGGTAATCATGCTTCTTAATGCTGTAAACTTGGGTATTTTAACATGGGGGTCTATGGCAATTTTACAGCCAGCTTCAAGTGGCACGTAGAAAAATTGCAGCTTTTCACTGCATGAATTATCATGGAATATGGTCAATGCTCTGGGGGACTGAGCCAGAGATGCTGATTGTGATTTAAATTAATAATTTTTTTAAAATCTTTTTTTTTTTCATCAGACCAGTGATTCTGAGTTTTTATGTCCTGGTGACCACTAAAAGTAAAGTTATAGCTTTGTCTGCATGTATTTAGATGCTAGAGATGCTCATATGGCAAGACTCGCTGCTTAGAAAGACTTTGATGTTCCTACAGCTTGTGGCTGTTAAGCCTTAGTGCTGCCCTTTAATAGCTTTAGCTTAGCCAAATATTCAGCTTGGTACTGAGCTCTGCTGTCTTGTGCTTTCTTCTTTAACAAAGCCAAACAAATGTAACTTTCCTTCACAAGTAAAAAGTATTTTCTGATCAACTTCTAAAATGTCAGAGTCCTCTTAAGTAGAGCATGGAAACATTTCTGAGTCGGACTTGGTGGGTGGGGGTGCGTGCTCAGCTCTGTGTGTTGCTGAGATGACCATACAAGGAAAACGCCTCCTGCTGACATCAGCCAGAATCAAGAAGGAAAAAAATACGTTGGAAATCGTTCATACACACGAAAGGTAGAGTAGAAGCTTGCGAATTAAAAAACACACGGCACTCATGAAACACATACTCACACCTTCCACACTTATGACACACACACACTCATTATGTTGACGGGAGCAACAACAAGTCTAATCATTGCAAGCAACAGTAAAATGATGGTGTCACAGTGAGGGCTATAATCGGGGCGAATTAGCGCTGAGTAAGAGCTGCTCTGCCCTTTTTATTTTATACAGTGACTAGTGATGAAACTCACTGCTGCTCCATTAAAGATATAAATAGAAACGAGGGCAGACAAAACGCAATAGAAAAAAAAATGCCTAAATGAAACCACAGGGAGAATTGTAATGACTTTTCTATCCAG
>VUQS01021350.1:17827-31335 GCA_015108495.1 Heterochromis multidens | reverse complement strand
TTCAAGATTATTAATGGCTTGGGATATTTTGCTTACACCAGAATAGATTACCTCTAAATCTCTATTATTTTGAATTTTTTTTTTATTTTTTTTTTTTTTAATTTTTTTTGCACTTTAAAGTCTGAGGCAATGTTTGAACATGAATATCTCAGTAACTGTTAAAGCCTGAAATTTTCACTGGGCTTTCTTATCTTTAAAATGGATCAGGATCTGTAATTTGGGACAGATACATCAAAAGATGTCTCCATTTTGGCTAGTTAAAATATGATTTAAAAAAAAAAACAAATGAACGCCGTCCTGTAAAGTCCATATTTGAGCACACACTAATAAATAACTTCACATTGCAAAAGACAAAGATAATTTCTGAAGGGTATATAGTCGTATTTCACAACATTGCACAAATACAATGCTTAGAATACTTTTTAACATGAAATTCGTAGTCACAAAAATGAAGAAAATGCTGTTTTCATTCAATTTTCATGCTGGTTTGTACCAGAAAAACATAAATATCAGTAGATAGTCTAATCCAAATAAAACAAAATTCTGGAGTTCCCAGATGGTACTGTAATTATAACTGAGAAAATAATTTTGTTGAATATATGCATATATATATTTTCATTTTCAAAACTCACTTTGTAGACATGCACATTGGATGAGTCTTATAATTCAGGTTAAGTTTAAAATGTACTAAGAGGCAGTTCTTGCACTGTTCATTCAGGCGGTCAGCATGCCGATCGCATGATTCCTGCTTGACTGTGACAATCGTGGCATTAAGGTTAGGGTCTTGTACCTTGGCCTTGTAAGACTAACGTAAAATTAGCTACTAATCTGTTTTTTCTTTTGTATGTGTGAAAAATTATCAATCGATAATTGATCCATTTTTATGGTAAAAAAGGTTGGTGAAAATTTCAAAGGATTCGATATATGTAGATAAAATTTCACAGCAATCATTATATATATATATCAAAACTTTTGGACCATAAATTTTTTAGGCAAATCGGAGATTGCTGAGCAGAAGGCCCATGATGATATGAGATGGAATGACCCACTAGTATAATCTGGTGTATTTACCTTTGAACTCAGTGTCATGAGTACATTTTAAATTTGTGCAAATAGCTGATACTTTTCATCTCACCACTACACAGTCTTAATTGACTTCTACTTCATACAGGATGCCAGAAGGGCCACAGAGCTGGAGGCAGTCATGGAGAAGCAGAAAATGAAGGTTGATCTCAAGCTGGAGAGCAGTACATTGTGAGAAATAGCATCTACATCATGAAGAGTGTCAGATGAAGGACTGTGTTCTCCCGTCACCAGAGACCAAACATGTCGCAGTGACTTTACTATCTAATATTATGTCTATGAAGAGCATCATGCCATAAGGGTTATTATGACATTATTACCTGATGTTAAAACCAAGCTATTTGCCAGCAAAATGAGATGTAGATGTAATGTAACCAGGTGCTGCGCAAACTAAAGACAACCGATTTTGCTTTTCCTTACTTTCTGTCTGTTACGGTGTTTTGTGGATGCTCATATTAAACATGGACAAAGTTTCAAATAGAGATTGGAGTATGTACAAGTAAACCGGGAGTCAAAAGCTCAGGTTTCAGAGGCCTAACCCTCATTTTTAGGCATTTTTCTTTCTACTCTCGGCTTTGTATGATGCTACAAACATGATATACCTCAGGTACACAGCTCTGGCTGTTTCAACCTTCTGTTTGCGAGGGGCAGCCAATCAGAAGAAGGCTGGTTTAAAAGGATGGGAAAGGAAGCTACAATGGTTTGCTTGGGGATGAAATGAGGTGTTGCACTAAGGCCCAGTATACGATAGAAAGGAATGACACTCATTTCCATAAATATGAAAATGAGTATAATAGATCCCGTTTAAATAATCTAACACTGAAGTGCCCTGTAAGTAATGCATGTTCATTTTAGTGTAAATATCTCTCTTCTTTTCTGCCAAATTAACTTAATTGAAATGTATTTATCTTTGTAATACACATTTGTAATAATTCAGCCATGATTAGCACATCTTAACAATGACATGACCTTGTCAACAAAATTCAACACACAATAAAATTTCAAATGGTGTCTTTTTTAATTGAGACTTTAAAGAAAGTTTTCCAGCAGAACAAACAGATATGACTTCACACATTAGGTAAAGCAGTGCATCCATTAAAATCTGTTTGCATTTAATCATAATCACAAAGTAATCTGTCCAAGTTGGGCCAAAAACTTTTAAAAACTTAAATTTTTCCACTTAAAGGTAAGTAGCTTTTAACTTGATCATTCCTGAACCTACTGCTTCACATGCCGACACAAATTCTAAAGATATTTATTTTCAGTATGTTAAAAAGAAATCAAGATAGAAACAAATGATAAAGAGACTTGCCACCAATATAGTTCATGAGATTTTACTCATACTGAACAAACTCGTGACCAAATAGCTTCCCTTCACTAGTGGCTGCGAAAAACAAAACCTGATCACTTAAAAAAAAAAAAAAGAAAAAAAAATACAAAAAGGGAGGCAAGTTGGATGCTAATGCTAACATCTTTGAACGTGAAACTTTAAGCGGGTTTTAGAGAACTAAGTACTGAAGACCATTATGTAGACAGACATTCAAGAACTGCACTGACAATGAAACAAAATCTTAAGAGGGAGAGGAGGGGAAAAAAACTACTTGATGGGACGAGGCTTTTGCGGACCATGACAATCAGTCGGCCCGAAACATATTTACAGACAGATTCTTTATCAAAAGACCATCAGATAATAATAAAAGAATATGGACCAGTTACATTTTATGCTCCAGTCCAGCAGACCAGTTCGCCTTTTCTAGTGGACACATTTCAGGGTAACAAGACAAGGGATGGACTGGATACAGACAGCCACCGAATTACAGATGTGGGTATTAAGAGTACACTCCACTACTGATCAATAACCTGCCAAATCCAAAAACAATCAGATGTATCTGATGCTATTAAAAAAAAAGAAGAAGAAAAAAAAAAGGACTCCATTCAATACTTCAAGTATGTGTGCACTCTGGCTGTACTAAAGCAAAGAAAGGAGGCAGGCGGGAAAACAGAGGGAGTCAAAGCAAGGGCTGTGTGTTACATTAGGATATTATAAATGGACAGACAGGAGGAGGCCGTGTGTGTTGTCATGGATGGAGTTTGGTCTTCAAAGGTCCCCGATGTCCCTGTCATCTGCTCTGCGGGAGTCCGACCTGCCGTTCATACCATCCCTTCTATCTCGCTCCCGTGACCGGTCTCTGGATGAGCGATCACGGTCCCTGGAGGAGCGCTCTCGATCTCTGGATGACCTGAGTGACAAAACAATACGAGATTTTCAGGGTAGTAACACAAATACAAGCATACAAATAGAAAAAGGTGGAAAACAGGACTGTACCTGTAATGAAAATCCAAAACAAGCTTCAGTTGGACAAAGGCTTTATTTTGGATTCATGAAATGGGTGCGCAACATGTTAAGAACCCAAGAGATTCATATTTTTAATTGTTGTTTCCTTTTATTTATACTGACTGTTTGTTCTTAAGTGAAGCAATATTTAATTAAATCCCACAAATACAACAGATCTTCATGTGTTTGTTTGGTCTGTCTGTCTGGGAGTATAAATTAGGAAGGGTTTTTGTGTGCTTACTTGTGTCTGGAGCTCTGCTCGTGGCTGTGACGGTGTCCTCGGCTGCGTGAGCGGGATCGGCTGCGATGCCGCCTCCTCCTCGTCTCCCTGGAGCGTGAGCGGGAACGGCGCCTGTCTCGTGATGAGGAGCGTGAGCGTCTCCTTCTGCGGTCACGAGAACGGGACCTGGCAAAGATAGCAGACAGCATTGTTGATTTCCAATTGCTCCCATAGCTCACTTGACCAGAACAAATCTGACTGGTTTAAAAGGCTGTGACAAATTAACAGACAGATCAATGTGGGAGCTTCCTCACCTTCTGTGCTCTCTGCTCCGTGATCTGGTCCTATAACATAAACAGATGACAAACAAAAAGTTAAACAGTAAAACATACACTTCCGTAAATGTCATCAGAATTTTTAACACTGGCACTCACCTCCTCCTCATCCTTTCCTCCTTCTCTCTTTCTTCTCGCCTCTTTAAGCGCTCCTGATTCCTCTTCTCTTGCTTCTCAACCACAGTTTTCTGATAAAAAAAAAATAGACAAATAATTAAAAGGTATAAACATCTTTCTACAACCTTCAAATAGTTAATCACCCATCGTCTTCCCTTTCGTGTGTGTAATCAGCACCGTGTCACTCGTGCTTTTAAGGGGTTTGCTGTAAACAAGGTGTATGCACCTTTAGTTGGTCCAGTTTTTCTCTGATTTGAATGAAGCCGAGGTGTAGCTTCCCACCAAAATGGTCAGCCAAACGACGATCGTTGTCATGGAGACCAAGGTAAGCAGAGCACACCTCACACACCCGGAGCTTCTGTTGCTGGAAGCTTGAGGCTGGCATGGAGTTTCTGTATTCTTCCTAAGGAGGTTCAAGAGAGGGAAAAAAGACAGTGAGGGGTCAGAAGGTGAAAGTATTAAGAAACAAAAAGCATCACAAGCTTGAAGTACTTCACAAGAGCTCACAAGACCTTACCTCTGCATCCTTCTTCTTCGTGCGGACCTTCTCCACTTCTTGCAGGACTTTCTGAGCTTCATCCACATTACCCTCAGCTCCAAGCTGCTCAGCCTTGGCCAGGAGTTTTCCTATTTCCTCATTCAGCTCATGCACCTTCTCTGCCTACAACACAGCCACACCAACACAAATGACAGCAAGTTATGTCGAGCCAAAACACACATCAGTACATTGGATGCTGCACAGAGAAAATCAGACTTCACATAGTTTAAAAATGTTGTGTCATTCACCTTTGCTGCCACCTCTGCACTGATCTCTTCTTGGGTCTCAGCCAGGCGCTTCTTGGCCAGTTCTGTCCTCCGATCGCAGTCAACAATGAAAGACTCTAGGTGATCCACTGCCTTTAGTAGCAAGAACTTAAATTAACACACTCAGTAGACACTTATAAACCTCTCAAATGGACTCAACATGGGGCTTTTTGCTTAGCTGCAACACTGTTTTGAATTTTCTTAACTGAAGTACTTGACAAGTACAAATCCTCTGACTTGAACTTGCAATTTAACTTGAAATGGACCGTTTCAAAAACACTTTTGGCACTGATGGTGCTGACTTGTACGTAAAGAGACTCTAGATCAGTCCCTGACAACTGTATTTGCTCTTTTTGGAAACAGTGGAATCACTTTGGCCTCCTTTTTTGCTTCTGCTGAAAGATTTCAGCTGAAATAGCTGCCACTTACATTTAACACTAAAAGCAACAGTAAATGCATATCTCTGGCAAAGCCAGCAACTTCCTCAACCAGACTCTACATTTAGCACACCTTTATTATTAATAAAAAAGACATCACTTACATCAAGCTCAAAGAAAAGATCTCTCTCCTTGGAGGCAATTTCATAATCAGCCCGAAGTGCCAGGTCATGGATCTTAGTGCACTCCCCCAGGTCCATACGCTATCACCAAAAAACACAGGCAGAGATGAGTTAGACTGCATTAACTCAAATATAAACAAATTATAATATTAAAAAAAATTATTGCACAGGTTAAGGATACTGACAGCACATATTCAGTTTTCCTTTTTTCTTTTTAAATGACAAGAGTGATGATATTCTTTTAGGAATTAAATGGGTTTTTAAAGCTTTCGGCATGGGTCAGATCTGAAGTTCATTTCACTTACAGTTCCAGAAAGGATGTCATGTGGACAGCAGTTGAGAAGGTGACTTTTGCAGACTCGCTCGTCAGTGAACTTCACCCTCTGCCGCGTCTCATCCCCTGAAACAGCCCAAAAGAAGAACCAGTGAGACAGCCCTCACATACTTGATAACAGTGGCGAGGTTTCCAGTGCTTCAATACATATTAATGTAATTGTACTACATACCACAATTGCATTTAAATATTTTGTACCCATCCAAATGAGTAAAAACTATTTTGTATATTGCTGCTTGTCAGGGGTTTCACTGTACTTTATTAATAAAACATTACAAGTATCCATTAGTAGAGTAAATGTGCCTCTACTGGACTATGCATTAATGCAGTAATAAAGGTAAAATGTTGCTTTGTTGTTATGTATGTATGTGGTACTTTTCCTTTATTCTTAGTGCTTACCTTACCCACGCCTCAAATGTGGAATTATCAGAGCCTCAACTCAGTTAACTTGTTATAAGGCTCAATGCTTACTTTGCAAATATGGAGGGTCAAAGGACTGGACTAGGAGGGGTGTAACAACATTATAATAATACAATTTGGGGGTTTCAGATAACTTGTGTCCAAACAGCTACCTTAATGTGGTCTCATTTTCAGTAGAAAATGGAAGATGGCTATTAAGACTACAAATAGAGAATAAAAAATTAAAATAAATGTTCCAGCCAAGCCTTTATTTATAAATGTGACATTCAAAGGAAATTCAAAACAAAAATGCAAAAGAAATCCAAGGAAAAAATTTAGGTTATACACACTGCGACTTGCACCACATACTGTACCCTTCTGCATCTTCAAGACCTCAGCTGCAGAATTTTAAACCCGCTGTAGAAAAGTATAAATGGGAACAGTTTTCTTGCCCATACCTGTAGTAAGAAGTTGGGAGTCATACACAAGTCAGATTGTAAATGCTGTGTGCAAAGTTTTTGTGTGGACTGATTGCTAAAATTGCCTTCTGAAAACAGACGTGTAAAGGAAAACTGCTCGTTTGGACTCAACGCGACCAGACGTCTTAGCTCAAGCTGTGTAATTCTACTTAAAATGGTAATTCTAGTGCCACTGAAGATTTACCCATTTATGTGATTTAAAAAAAAAAAAAAAAATAGAAGGCTACAATAACTTCCGGAAGGCAAACAAATTGTTTGGATATTCACCATAACAGCTTTAAAAATTATGTGTGACTCACGGCTCGATGAACATGAGGCTTTTCTGCAACTCCTTTGCAGATTGATGTAGGCTGGCAAAGATACACTGAACCTTAATGAATAAAATAAAGGGGCCACAATTGTTCAGTCTGTATGCAACAAAAGTATGGGAAGAATTTGATATCATATCTCATCACACATACACCCACAAGCTCACAACACAAATTCACTCTTACTCTAAAGATCGACTTGTTAAAAAATTATCCTCAGGGCTCCACATTTTACACAACCAGCTGTCAGAATGAAATATTTATAAAACGGCAGGACAGGAATAAACTACAGTCAGACCTGGCAGCTGATATGTACATATATATGTATATATATATACACACTTATATTTCAATTATAGTTCTTTTACCTTGTATTGTACATTTTTTCTAATATTGTATAGTATTAATGTTACAGGTTATACTGCATCTATTTATTCTATTCCAATTTGCTGATGTAATAATTTGAATTTCCCAACTATGGGACTAATAAAGGTTATCTTATCTTATCTTTTTTACCAATAATGTTTGTATCCAAATGGCTGGACGCTACTTAAAAAGAAAAAAAAAAAAAAACCTTAACTTCAGGACATCTATTCACCAATAATTACAATAAGCATTTTACTATTGTCAAGCAGTAGAACTACACAATTCACCAGTACTGTAGTCTACTGCATTTCCCTTTGAATAAAATCTATACTCGAATTAATCTCAAGTGTGTGTTTATCATCTAGTATATGAGCTAAATACTTGGACTCCTTTAGAAAAGTATTTCATTTAGCTTTAAACAGTACTGGCAGGCCTACTGCAAAGTCAGGCCTCTTTACCGTTTAATCCTTGTGTGGTGTTAACATTATTGTGCCATTAAGTCAATATACCCATAACAATTTATGCACTTCCAAACAACACTGACCACATGTCTGGTGTTAGAGCACATTTATGAACAAACGTGTTACTCATTGTTGTGACAACATGCGAAAGATATGAGTGGAAAAAAACAAAAGAAAACATGTTTATCCTGAACAAATATAAATGAAGAAAAGTTGCAGTGTGAAGTTATTAAAAATGTGTTTTTTTTTTTTCATACGTTCTTCACAGAAAATGAAGCAAAAGGCAAAGAACCTGAACTTGAAATAATAATAATAATAATAATAATAATAAACTGCATAAATGTTCTCTTGGTAAAAACGGGTGTCAGACCTGAACACCACACAAGGGTTAAAACTGTTCTAATCAAACAATATGAATTAACTACAACTTAACTAACGGCAGAAACTTCTTCTTCTACACTGTCCAACGCTCACGGTTCACAATAAACCAGCAGCTGGCCTCAGCCAGCGCAGCCTACAAGCTACAAATTTAGTAAAAGCTCAAAGTAATAAAAGCGAAACTACAACCTACTGAACTACAATAAGCCACGTTGGATGCAAACATTAAAACCTCACATTAATCCTTAACAGGCTGCTTGAACATAACGTTACTTCTTTTTTTTTTTAAAAACACAGCCCTCTGCAGTACATCCATTCATGCAGCTTCTGTCCATCACACGCCAACACAAGCCAGCCTCAGCAGTGGCTCCATCTTGGCTAGCTAGCTCGGCTAGCATGCTACAGCAACTCACCGTCCCTCGCTGTTCCCATCAGCTGGTCGAGCAAAGCTCTCATTTGAGCTTGGGCAGACATTACTGCGGTCCTTCCGTCGACAGCGCTATATAAGAGTAAAGCAACTGAAAACCGTTTCTCTGTCTGTTCGGCCTTTTTAAGAATTTATTTATCCAAGCATCTCCCCCTGCAGCTTCTCTCTATTTCTTCAACTCGCCCGTTTCCGTTCAATATCCGGGAAATGACGACACTATTGCGTGAGACTGGGCTAAACCGGGAAGCTTCCAAATTCCGTCTGAAATGTACCAATCGGAACAGCCGAGTCCAAGCGCAGCAACCAATCACAGCGGTTTTCAGTGTCCTGCCCTAAACTTTGACTTTCAGGCAGCAGCTTTTCACCATAGGCGTTCATCCCCTGGGAGCACCTCTAACTACAAGTAATATCCACGTTTGGGTCAGTGAAGCTTAATAATAAGGTTCGTGCTGTTCTTGGGGATTTCATTAACGCTTAAACGTATAAATCTTCAACGTGTAGCGCTGCCTGTGAGACAAATTCAGGGTAAAACAGCAGTTTGGTGGCGGTGGGCTTGCCTGTGATTTGTTTACGCAGCTGAGGTTGACAGGCAGTTTTGTTAGCCTGTGTCAGGCCTGCTACCTGAAGTTAGCCGCACCAAAGACGGCAGGAGTCGGCGGTGGAGAGTTAAAGTAAGAAAAAGCTTAACTCTGTCTGCGTGAACTATTCACTTAAACTCAAATGGGGGGTCTTTTTTGTGGTAATGTCATCCATAGTCCCTTGTTCTCGGGGCTGGCCTTCGTTCAACAAGTTAGCAAACTAACCCACTCAGGTGTTAGGGGTAAACTTTTCGTACCTATAGCTATCCAAAACTGAACAAGGCGAAGAAAAACTTTAGAAAAAACTTTACTAAGCATATGCTCAGGACATAACATTCTTTTGAGCGAGTCTGTTTTTTTTTCTAACTAAGTTTGTAGCACACGCCCTTATCTCCCTTTTTACATGGGAGTAATAAGCCTGTTGCTACAGAACAAATAATAGGGTGTGCTATCCTGAGCGATGTTTATTATGGGTTTGCTGTTTTGTGCTGAGAAACGTCTGGATCTGTGCTGGCACATCTGAATAAGCAGAGATTCACAAAGGTTGATGCAGCAGAAATAGCTGGACTGCTAGACTCTGCTGCCTCCAGTATTATTTCCCACAGACTGTATCTGTGAATGCCAGCGAATTTTGTATAGTTACTTTGACACATGCAGGTTTGTAATCCACTCCACACTGGAACAGATGGAAACTGTATGTGAGGGGAGCACTGACTTTGTTTTAAAGGAACACAATGTGTCATTACTGTGCTATGTATTTATGGAAGTGTTTACAGTAAGCTCTTTTCTCCTGTCAAGCAGGTCAGTGGGCCAGTAATGCGTTGAGGCAACAATGGAGACCACAGACCATGCCACTGAGGGTGACCCTCTGAAGAGGGGAGAAGATGGTGCAGAGGCAGGAACGGTACCATCAGCAACAGAGCTGAAGAAGAAGAGCTGTAAGGAATTGAGTTTTGCCAAACTGACCCACTGGCGAACTGCAGTCTTCTTCCTGTCCTTGTTCCTTTGCCTCACCATCGTGTTTGCCTTCTCCTTCATCATTCCCTGTCCTGTGAGACCACAATATCTCATCACCTGGAACAGGACATTCCCTGAAGCAGGTGAGTGTGATTATATGTCTTTCACCGCTTGATAGTGTTATAATTGTGAGATTAAGTACTACCCTCTCTTTTCTTCACCACAGCGACCTATAACTTTTTAGCTTTTGAACATGCAAATGAAGACAAGGTGATGGATGTCCTGTTTGTTCTCAAAAACACAGAAGGCTCAGAAAAAACTCAGAACAGATCATGTGCTGATCAAGGTATAAGCTGATCCTCAGTTTATTTGTGTTTATGAGAATACAGTACACCTGCTGTGTGTTTGCTTGGCATAATTCAGATAAACTGTGTCTTTTCCAGGTCTGCCCTCGCCGTGTGTGTTTCTGTTGGCAGTGGATGGCACACATGGAGAGGACCTGTGGGAGCGTCCGCTGGATCCCGAGTTCCACTGGGCACAGTGTGGTCTGGATAGAGAAACAGGCAGAACCTGGGACTGCCTGCTGTCCCATTCTGACAAACTCACAGCCATTGACAAACACACTGGTTAGTGAAAAAATAAGCAACACAATGCAAGTAAAGTAAACCCTTTATTTAATTGAAAAGAGGTAGAGAGAGAGGGATTATTGTGTATTAAAAATATATGCTCATTTCCAGTTTGATAGTGGCAACAAGCTTCAAATAAGTTGGACCAGATTTTGTGTTTACCACTTGCATGATCTCTTCTTTTAACAGCACTTTTTACATGTTGGGGAACTTAGGGGACTAATCCCTGTGGTTTCGGAAGGGAATTGTATTCCCATATTTGCTTGATATAAGACCTCAACAGCTCAGTAGTTTAGGGCTTGGTTTGTTTAATTTTTCATTATATAAAGGGCCCACATTCATTAACTATGGACCAATGTGGCTGGAATATCTGGAAAATGTAGTTTGGCATTGCCTTGCTGAAATAAGTAAGGACTTTCCAGAAAATATATACTTTGTGGATGCTCACCTTTTGCTGTGGTCTATGCATTACTTGTAGTCCATTTATTTAGTGTCCCTGAAGTCTATTTAAGAAAGGAAGTAAAGCAATTTTAAATACTAAAGATCAGTTCTAGGTAAAGACGTGGGATTTTGTAACCTGCATGCTTTGTTCCTGTGCGGTGTGGTTGTTTCAGGTAATGAAATCTGGCAACAGCCTCAGCCTACTGGGCTGCGCAGCTCTGCGCCCGTTCTTAGTGTCCCAGATCTGGATGGGGACAAAGTCGGTGATGTGGCTCTGGTGGCATCTGACAACACACAGGTAAAACTCAAGTGACGTTATTTATTTACTTTGCAGCAGTTTTTTTTTTCTTTTTAATTTTAAAGTAAAACTATTAAGTTATATTATAATTATTATGATTATTTTGTTTTTCTGTTGCTGTAACAGGACTGAAATATGGAAATGTTCCACACTGACAGTGAAATAATCTGTTAATATTAAAGCAAAAATAGAATTCGCCTAGTCTCAATGTCTCCTGGCATATCTGCAGACTCAGCTGGTATTGCTCTCAGGGAAGACAGGTGTCCAGATTGGTACTACGGTGGTTCTTGACTCCACGGAGACAGCCAGTCATCTTCTCCACTGCACTGCGAAAGGTTCTCAATATGTACTACTACAAAAAGGTTTGCATCTGAAATAAATCATCCATGACAGTTACTATGCAGACAAACCAGTTGAGCAGGTTCTAAACTAATAACAGATGTACTGTTATTAAAAAAATATGCTTAAAAAAATATGTGAACCTCTGTGCTGTAACAGCTTCTTTAAAAGGTACATAAAGTCATATATTCTAATTAATAATAATAATAACCTATGGACCCAAAGAAAATTACCTGCAGGCTTTAGATGTCTGTAAAGAAGGTGGGTTAAAGAGTTTTGGTTAGGGTTCAGGTGTGTGTTGAGTGCTTCAGTAACAACATTTTTGGAAAAGAAACCTTATCGTAGAGAGATGTTTGTGAGAGCAAAACTTACGATTGTTAGGCAGGAGGATGTGAAAGGGGTGAGGTGGTGCATGACCCCCATCCTCCGGATGTCTTGTCATTTTGGCTGCGAATAATTGAGCCAGAGCAGAGGAAGATGGAAGATTGCCAGGATGAAGACATGGATGCAGATGTGAAAAAGGGCAATAGTTACTACTGTAAGACTGAGCTTGATGTTGAGAATGCATACCTCCTTTTTATATAGCACTTAAAATAAGCTACAAAGCACACTTGTGCAAGTATTAAAGTGCAGTATGATTAAAACAAAATCAACTAGATAATAAAACAAAAAGCAAATTTAATCAAACCTTGTCCAAAAATTTAAAAAAGTGACTTGAAAGAAGATAATGTCTCAGCTTCCCTGAGCTTCTCAGGCTGGTCATTTCACAAGTTAGTAGCCAAACTGAAAAGGTGTGATCAAGCTTTTCAGATTAAAGAGACTGTTAAATGTCTGTTGTAGATGTTTTTCTCCCTTTAAATAAAAGGCATACAAAGGCAACAAAACTAAATGTATACAAATGGAGGAAATTCAGGACTGTTGCTACTCTTCCAATACGGTGATGTTCTGCAAAAATCAAACCATGAGCATGAAGAGGTGAAGAAAAACACAAGGTTAGCAGCAAAACACCTGCAGGACTTTCTAGAAAAGGGATGCCAAGCTCATTCTACATTTTACATTGTGGGCCACTTATAGCCCACTTTGATCTCAAGTGGACCGGAGCAGTGAAACTCCCAGTGTAAAGTTTAACTGCATTTAATCTCTGCGATACCGTAATATAAGATAAAGGAGGGCAATTTCAACAGTACGTCTCAGTTTTTCTACATGATAAAGAAATGCTGCTGGAGTAAATGAAGGAAATCTATCAGGACGACTCTTTGGGCTTAAATTGTGAGAAATAAATGTGTAAAATTACAGAAAAACTTTTGGTAGCTCATTGCCCAGACTGTTCTGTAATTATAAAACTGAAATTTTTGTTAATTCACAGAATTTATTTATTTATTTTACCATGGATCCATTGTTTAAAAAAAAAAAATAGACATTTCTATAGTAGATAGTGAAAAAAAAACAGGAACTTTTCTGTCATTTCATTGTTTAGCTCTATTACTTTGGTGTATTATGAACAGCCATGGGGGAGTATGTTTGACACCCCTGCTCTAGAATTTGCTAAAATATTTGGCATTGCCAAACATCTCAAGTTTGTGATCGATAATCTGGATGTTTCACAACATTTCTGGCACAATATTCTCTGGACAGATGAGGCAAAAATTTGTATATTATTTGGC
>VUQS01021343.1:11999-34355 GCA_015108495.1 Heterochromis multidens | reverse complement strand
TTGTCAGCACGAGTGAAGTTTATTGGCCCTTAGCGCTGTTACAGTTGGCGTGGCTTTTCCGTCGCGTCTCCAGCCCGCTCCTGCAGCTCCCGGGTCTCCAGCCCAGCTCTCACCGCTCCTCAGCTGCCGGATCTCCCACCCGGCTTCCGCAGCTTTCCAGCTGCTGCGGCTCCAGCCTCGGCTCCTGCAGCTTTCCAGCTCCCGGGTCTCCAGCCCAGCTCTCGCCGCCTTCCAGCCGCCGAATCTCCGCCTCAGCCCCCGCGACTTGTCAGCTGCTGCGCGGCTCGCCAGCTGCCACTTTCCACTCTCCGTCTCCTCGTCCGGACTCGGCGTCCTCATCAAGTAGGGGATGCCTGATTGATTCATGCCAGTCCGGTGTGCTGGCTGGCCTCCCCTGACGCCACGCCCTGACTTTGACTATTAATGTAACCACAGTTACATTAATCTTTAAGTTGAGATTTACAAGAAATAATTTACCTGCTATTGTGAAAGGCAATACTGCTGTTAAAAAACACTTTATTTGTTTAAAGCAATTGGAAACCAAATGTTATTGCACTTTTGTTCATATAGCAATATTTTAAAATAAAAGTACGGAAGACACTACTTTTGAATTCATTATTGAATTTTGCGCATAACAATGCGATTAATCGCGATTAATCGCAGAAAAATCATGCGATTAATCGCAATTGAAATTTTTAATCGTTGCCCAGCACTAGTATATATATATATAAGGTCTTATGTCTGAACAATTCATGTGAGGGAAAACCATTACATCTGGACATCTGGTGCCACATCCAACTGGGGTCAAGGATGCACTGATTAGAATCTGGTGGTCAAAGGTCAAAGGTCTCTGTGACACATACTAAGCATTTTTTTTTTTGGCCATAACTAAAAAAAAACAAAGAACAAATAATATATAAATGTCTAAAAGATAAAATTATGAAATTGTGATATTTTATGTCCATAAAGGTCCATATTAAATTCACTGTGACATCACAATTTTCTGCAAAACCACTTTTCTGGCCATTATTAACTCAAGAGCACGAGGCCAGATCAGGACCACATTTCACATTTGGTTGGATACTAAACTGGTGACACTGATCGAGGATGTCAACTTGGACTCTTTGGTAACTGTGCAGATCTTTTGTGCTTTAACCCATCTACGTTTTAGAATGTGTAGCTTCTTTGGAGCAATAGCCATATCTGAAGTATTTTCCTCTGCCTTGGCTATAACTCTGTATTCTATACAACTAATACCTTTGGATCCTTTAAAGCCTTCACTAAACTGTATCTTGACTGTTTGGTGGTGGTTTACAATGGTATTTTTATTCCTAGATTTAAAACACTTCCTTTATTCACTATATTACTTCTAATATTTATTACACCTGTACAAATCATTAATGAGTGCATTTAAACCTATGTCTGTTATCAGAGTCAATGAAAATATAAATTGGAATATGATTATATTTTATGTTGTATACACCATTTTAATGCTTTGTAAAAGGAGTCACAATTGTTGACAAATGTATTAATAAAAATGTTCAAATTCTTCTTATATTTGCCACACTGTGTTTATATTCTTCTTTAATAGTAAATGCAAAGCGATGATGGTGTTTGTAGCTATGTTATGTTTGCTAGGCAGGACACAAAGAGAACATAACTGAACACAAATAATATCTAAAACAATTTCTCCATGTATTCAAATAATTTTTATTTAGTTTTACAAAGGTGATGATTTCATATATTTCATTTGTCACAACAGCACAAATCAAAGAGATATTTCACATTGCCTCTTTCTTCTTCTGTCCACCTTCACCCTGAGCTTAGGTTTCTAGAGATCTAGAGATTCAGTGTGACAGGTCAGTGCATGCATATCTATATTTATATATTTATATCTATATTTAGCCATCATCTGTTAAAAACACTGGAGAAAATGTCTGATTCAAAAAGAAAAAAGCTGTCACAGGGAATACAAGGGCAATGTTTTTTTTTTCCTGCAATTTGAAGTGACTACAAAATAAAAACGGTTAAAAAAGGGTCTTGTTATAATCTTGTGGCACAAAGAATATGTTACAAAATATTACATTTTTGGATAAAACCATCAGAGGTTTCCCTCATGCAAGGCAGAATGCAGATATCTAAATAACTTTTGAATATCAAAATGCATTACCAATACTGGTCTGGCATACGGTAATTAATGAAGACATTAACCTTGATCTTTTCCTGGCATCTGAAAATGCATATCATTTCCTGTAAAAGCCATTTTGTTGTCATGGACACAGACAGAAAAAAAAAGGTAGAAAAAAGAAAAGGAAAACATCATCTGTGTCCATGGCAACTGAATCAAGTTTAGTGCTGCCAAAAATGGTTTAGGCAAAAATCTTCTCAGAGATGTGAGATATGTGCATTAGACTGCACGTTGCATGGTACAGCGAGCTACAAGTAAAGAAATCAAACACATTCAATATTGTAAAATTACCAGAATCAAATGCACCTCTTTGACAACTGATAAAAAGATCAGATTAAAGCTCTGAATGCTGATAATTTTGCAATCAGTGCTGTTGATTAATAATGAAGAATGGATGCATGCTGTATGTACAGTCTCCTGCTAATTGTCAGTCATAGAAAATAGCTCCTTTTCCCTGAAAACAGAGCAAGGCATCCTCAGGAAGCCTCTAATCCCCTTTAGAAATCTTAGTCAACTACTAAAAATAGAAAGCATCCATGGTGCCCTCTGCTGGAGATTAATTCAAGCTGCTATGAACTGTACTTTATTTTGGAGCATCAAGTAGTGCTGCAGGACTCTTCACAGTGACTGTTCAGTGTTCCATGTAAATAAGACTTTCTGGTTGTTAATTTTACTGCAGCACTGATCTACTGTTTCTGTCCTCTGAGAATGCTGAAAGCCAGTTTGCTCACCATTAACTGATTTTCCCTACAGTACAGTCAGCCAGTCCCCATTCTTGTCCCCGCTTTCTCTCGGGGTTTAAGGTTGCCTGGTGTCTCAAGGAAAAGCCTGATCAGATAAACAGTGATAGTTGGCTGGTCATGGTAGAATGAAGGGAAACCTATTTATTTCACCATATGTGGTGGAAATCAGGAAGCCTCATGTCTTTTCTTTTGAAGAATATCATGAAGAAAAAAAAACACTGATTAAAAACATACAGTGTGGGTTTTAATAACATTTAATAACATAACAACAGAGATACTGCATTCTGCTCTCTCTGTTTTGTTTTGTTTTTTTCAAAATAAGCAACCTTCTTGTATTATGTGTGTGCTAACCTCAATGTCACCAATATCTCTGTCCTGTCAATGCAACAAAGCCACAACCTTTAAAAAGTTTTGTCGACCTACAGCATGGCTCTGTCTCCCTGAGGCAACAGCACATACATCACAGTGAACCACTGGATGCTGCTGTAAACTGATTTAAGGCCTAAGTGTCTATAGGCTTTTGAGTAAGAGAGATAAAGCTTGGGACTTAGTGAGAAACAATAATGGTAAAATCAGACCGGTGTGAGTCTGCGGGATACAGAAAGACAAAGAGAAAGAAAAGGAATTTATGTGGTTGTTTGTGTAGACAACCCTACTGCTGCCTGCAATGAATTGTGTGTGTGTGTGTGTGTGTGTGTGTGTGTGTGTGTGTGTGTGTGTGTGTGTGTGTCTGTGTGTGTATGATGGCCCTGGTGCTGCTGACAGTGGGAATGCAGTGCAGCTAATCCCAGAGGAGAGCAGAGCACTGCAGAGGAGATGCTTGGCAGATCTCCCCTCATCCGTGTGACTGCTGTTGGCGGCTGGTGTGGAGAAGAAATCCGGAACTGGATCAGAAAGTGAGTCAGCCGTGTTTAATTTGCGCGAGACTTTTCACGCTGAAGGGAGGAACTAGGCAGAGATAACCAGCACCAAAGCATACAGAGATGTCTGCTGTCCTTCCCCTGCCAACTGCATGCCCCAGGAGTGACTATAGATAACAGCCAAACGGGTCAAAGCATGTCACATATTTGCTCATTTGCCCCTACTGATCCTGATTTAAAAGATTGTGCTGCAGTGACCTACTGTCAGCTCATTTTAATGAATCTATTTATAAAATGTGGAAGTCATTTTTGATTTATTGACAAAATTAAGTCTTTTAACACATACATTTCCTCTTTAGTTTTCCCAAATGTAGCTTCAGGGTTGTGTCTGACAACTTGTGCCAACTCTCCATTTGATGATTACACTAACAGCAACTGAACAAGGTTTGGATGCACAGAGATGAGACACTGCTTTAAATGATCCTAACACACTTATGCTTCTCTTAAATACCCAGAAGTTAAAACTTTCATGTATGAAATTGATAACTTTTTGCTTTAGAGGTGAACCCAAAAAGAATATTACTTCATAATTTTCTCTACAGTTCTTGATTCAGACTCAAGCAACGTATCAACTGTCCAGTCATTACTGAATTGTTCCTTAAGTCTTTTTCAGTATTAACTGTGCCTCCTTGTACAGTGATACCTATTAATCAAGCTCCCACATTAACCCGCTGTGTAATTTTACTCATTTTACTCATTCCTACAATTGATAGCACTTCTGTGTAAGTATAGGGGAAAAAATCAATTAAACATAGATGATATTAAATTACTCAACATCCTGAACTTCAGATAACAAAGTGGTGAGTAATTACTGCACCTCTACACTCAGTTGTGCATTAGATGTGATAATTTTTGACCAATCCCCTTGTATAACATTGGCTGATAATGACTGAGAAAGCACAAAAATTAGGGATTACAAAGATAATCTGGCTATTCACTTTTAACAGGACAGCACCAGGGATGAGGTGGGGCCAGAGCACCATATAACTGCTGATGAGCAGTATCCTCAAAGTTACTTTGGTGGTTGGATGTAGATGAATGCTAAGCAGACACTGAGAAAACACGAGTGTACAACAGCCGTAGCTGGACTGCTGGTTTGGTGCTGATGAAGTGATGCAGCACTCAGCTTTCCCCCCTGGATACGTTTGTGATTATCAGCATTAAACCGTGGACAAAAAAAATTTCATGACAGCCTTGGATTACAGTTACGTGGTGAAAATGAAGACAATGTGACACCTTTTTGTTGCTGTTCACGTTTCTTTCGTTTGTAAGTCCTTGTTGAGGTCAGCTTTGAGTTGCTTTTACTTTACTTTTTCACGTGATCATACATTTTTCACTATTGTTTTATCACAAAATGCTGTTCAGACCATAATGTTGTCAAGCACATATCCTTATCACTTTTCCAGCCCAGCTATCTATTAAATGTTTGTTGGACGGAGAACTGATAAGGGTATGAGTCTGACACTTTCCATCACTTATAAGTGGATACAATATGCTGGCACTTGGCCCAAAAAGTTCATTGTATGAAACACTGACTGGGTCATCAGGACAACCAGATCTTAACCTTCAGCCAGAATATGCTTTAGTAATCCAAAATGTATTTTGACCAAAATGTATTCTGTCTCACCATCTGCCATTGTTCTTTTTTTTTAAATTTCTTTAATATTTCACTTCTTTTTCTAACCAATACTATAATATTAATTTTATGTAGTTATGCTTTGTCTTCTTTAGAGTCAGTTACTGGCATGTTAGTGTTAGAAGACAGAAACGATGTGCTTGCACAGTTGTTGAGGTATTGGTGTATATGTAGTAGACCCTAATTTTGTTAGAATCCTATTTTTATATTTTATTTTTATTTTTTCTAATGGATGACATTTTTCTTTAAGAGAAAATTTGTACATGCAGTTTTCGTTTCTGCACCACAAGGGCTCATAAAAGATTTGTGGTGGCATATTGTCAAACCACCCAGTTTATCAGGCTTAGCAGGTTCATACAATCAGAGCACAAATGTTGGAGATATAACAATAAAAGATATAATAATGCTAACAGATTGAAGCTATTTATTGAAGGAAAAAAAGGCTGAAATAGTTGCTTGTTTAAAAAAGTGAACATGTTGTGCTTAGTCAAGATACTGAACCCCAAATTTCCCTCTCGTGCTTCACGTGTTTGTGAGATTAAAAAGGTGCTGTGTGAATGTAACGTAAAGCACTCTGAAGTGCTGAAAGGACTAGAAAAGCAATATATAAATCTCACTGTGTAGGCCTCATGTGTCCAAAATGCCTCTCTAAGGTTTACTTTTGAGGGATTTATTTTTTGTTTGTTTGTTTTGTATTTGATGCAGTTATTTTTAAACATTAAGTTCAGTTTTCTTGGAGGATGCTATGGAAAGGGTGAGTTGGAGGCAGATGAGCCTCTGTGGCGACTCATAAAGGGAGCAGCTGAAAGAAAAAGAAGTTCAATTTTCTTGCCCAAACTTTTCTCTGAATTTGAAAAGAACTTATGTGTAATAATACGTGTAAATATATACAAACAAAATGTCACATCACATTTGCCTGAAGTAATCTTTGTCTCATTTATGTGTCTGGTGTATTTAAAGAATGAGTTACTCTCATAAGCTGAAATACTGAGTAGAGAGGGGATACACAAATAATGACACTAGTAATAAATATTACATCTAAATCAGGTTCACTGTGCTGAAACTTTTGTAGTCATAACAAAATGAGTAAAAAGTATTTTTTTCAAATTTTATAGAACATTTCTGCGTGCAGCAATAGTTATTATATAAAACAATATCAGAGTTGATAAAATTACCATGTAGAAAACATTTGTTTTGCAATGTAGATTACAAAAAGTCATGAGTCAACACAAGAGGGTATTGTTGCTCTACTTTTGCTGAGCAGCTGCAGCTGTCAGATATCTGTGGAGGGAATCTTCTACACACAGGGCACACAAATGATACACCCACAGCTCTATATTTAATGACATCCCTGAGAAGAGAGAACACAATCAGCTCAGATTAGCTAAATCTAATACAATGACCATTAAGTGTGTCAAATGTGAAGGTCAGTAAATGTTGCCTGAAGCTGATCTGTGGAACTGCACAGACTTTGGATGCACCGATTATTAACCTGTGCTTCAAGCATCCTCACCTGTCGAGTAAAGGACTCTTCAGCTTTGTCTTTCCTGTTCAGCCTGATTAGTTTGAGAAATCTTTGAAGGAACAGTCGGTTGCAGCTTGATGGACAAGACATGGCTTTAGGATATTTTAATGTAATGCCTGTGAGCTCCACAGAGTGAAAATTAAAGTATAATACCCTTTCTAATAGGAGAAACAAAGATGACACTCTTTATTTAAGATAGTGACATGAAACAGTGTTGCTACTTTGATGTCTTTCCATTAACTCTGCTTACATTATGAAAATATTATATACTTTACATTTGGAGGCAATCAGGACTTTATATTTGCATAATTCTAGCTCAAGTTTATATCTCTCATTTTGACCTTCTTTATTCATGTTAGAGAGGCTCTTCCTCTCATATGGGTAACTGGACTGTGATGTTGCCCCAAATTGTTGTCAAGAGAACGTCAGTGTATTAAAAACCAATTAAAGAACAGGCTCAATTTTATAAAGGTGAAAGTGTCCTGAAATGTCACTTCATGAAAAATAGTTGTGTTACCTAATGTTTCGTCAAATAGGCTGGTTTACAATTTCCAATTCTCCTGGTAACTGTGAAAACTACTTTTAAATGTGATCTTTGAATGCTGACATGATATGGGATAAATTTGTATTTTTTAACACTTCCAAAGATTTGTATCACTAAAAAATGAACTTGTTTACTGACAACGGTGTGTGCCAGCAAGGGTCGCTCAGAGTTTATCTATAAAAGAGTTTATCACAAGACAAAGGATCCTCTCTGAAAGCAGCAAATCACGAGTAGTTTGAATAAATAACAGCATGTGACCGCCCCTGTTTCTGATGCACTTCGTTTCCATCTGCATGTTCTCAGTATGTTGTAGCTGCATGCTTGCTTCTAATTAAAGATTTAACTGTTTGATGACGACATGGGAAAAGGTAATGGGAGAAAGGTGTTCTGTGATCTGAAATAGTCAATACATCTAAAGCTCTCTCTTTAATTAGACACAAAGACGAAAACCCATCACCATGACGACACAATAAAGAGATAGAGGCGAATGAAGACGGGTTGGTCTCTAAGAAGCAGAAAGGGCACTGCATATTGCCATACATTAGGCTATTTTTTTTTCAAACTCTGCTTCATTTTGAGATTTGCTGCTAATGTATTTTAGACATGAAATCAGCTGTGAGCACAGCGTGACACTTGATGTCTATTTGAATAGATGGCTGCTCTCTGTTAGTCAAGATGTAAAACAGCTAATGAGATATGATTATGTCTAGGATATAGAAGAGGTGGAAAATGGACTGCTCATAATTTTATTATGGAGAAAAAGAGGAGAGAGATGAAGCACACCTTTAAGTGAGTGGGAAACACACAGCCCAAACTAACAGCTGACCTGTTTGGACCTCCACGCCACCATCTGTTGCCATGTGGCAAGTGTTTACCAAGGCATCCAGCACCTCAGATGCTTCTCAGACCTGCACCATCTGCACACCAGCCAACCACTGGGGACCGGCCGACTGACGGGCCTCCTTGAAACAAAATAGGTTCAGGACACCTGGGTGAAGGAGCCCAGCAATTTTGTCTTGGCGTGCCACACTGTGCATGTTAGGACTAGTTTGTTTCCATGTGCTTGATATGGAGCTCAGCAGTTACTATGGCTTGACATGGAGCAAAGCGACTGCTGACGCTAATTACTGTGAGCTCTTGATGATGATTTATGAAGCTGAAGATGAGGCTGCAGAGCAATCAAAATGAGACTAGAATAAACACCAGACTAGAATGACTTTATTCACTTTAAATACAATTGGAGACCCATGTAGCTCTGTATTCATTTCTGTGATTTGTTACAGTTACAGATGTACAAAGTGGTCCCCTGCTAGCCTGTGACTCTGGCTTTGCAGAAAGATGCTGCTGACAGGATGTGAGAAGGTGGTTCATGACATACCATGAGCATATCACCATATGTGCTGCTGCACAAACGTTGCCAAATGTTCCTATTATATACTGCTGTTTGCCACCAGCCCGTGAACTGTGATAAGGTGATAAAAACAAATTCACACCCAATGATGAGTCAGCACAAAGGCCCCACTGAAATGGCTGTTCTCTCTGACTCCCATTAGTTAAGGAAAGAAACCAGGATGGAGGGCATTTGCCATTTATCTTAATGACCTTTCTAAAACCAAAAGCATGAATCAGTCCACCTTTTCGGCTCAGTGTGACATACACAGGACAGGTGGAGAAGTTCTGTAAGTCTGTAAATTGGCTCAAGCTGTAGCACAACACAAAAACGTGAAATATACAGTTTCAGCAGTGTAACAGAGGTGTGCGTATGGTACAATTAGCAAACTGAATTTAAGTAAACAGAATGTAAGGTTTTGCTGAACACCTGCCATAGATAATGAGAAATGCTATAACATCATATGACAGTAGCACAGGTGAAGCGTAGTGAAGTTGTCACATAGGGCCATTTCTGTCCATTACAAAGCAGTTGGTTCCTGATGTTTGCCGACATCAGCTAACATGTTTTACTACCAATACATCTACAATAGGAAACATAGTTTCATGACATAGTGTGAAGTCTCAGTTTAATTAGTTATAATGATACAAACCAGCAAGGTACACTCTAGGGCATGTAGTCCACCGGGTTGGTGGTTCAACCTCCCTGGTCCCTCTATGTCCTTTGGGAAGACACTGAACCCCAACTTGCTCTGGTGTGTGAGTGTATGTGTGTGAATGAAAAACATTCTGTAAAGCACTTTCCTGAACCTAGCTAGGATTAAAAGGTGCTACATAAGAGAGGACCATTTACTGTTTGTTAGAGTTAATTAAAGATTCATAAGATGACATGAGTCATAACCTCTTTTACAGACATCAAAAAATGGGCAGCCTAATGGTCACTAAAAGGACGCAGTTGTTATAAACACTTAATGTGTAGGAACAAGGCTGTCACGTGCACACTCGCTCCAAACCATAAAGTTATTTAATGAACAGCATTTCAAACCCAGCTGTGTAAAAATGGTCACTGTGCTGCATATTGTGCACTCACTTTGAATGTTATCAGCCCCTTAAGTAGCTGTTATCATTGAAGTCACTCTCATAGATATTCATCCCAGACAACTTGCAGTAGTGTAAATAAGTTCATGTAAAATCTCCAATGACCTCTGGTAGCCAAGAAAATGTAACTTTCTGATGTGTGTTTATTTGAATCCAAGCTATGATCTTTTCCTAATCCAACCAGCTTTTTTGTGCCCAAACCTAACCAAAAAAGGGAGAAAAGAGTTGAGCTCAGGTCTCGTGGTTGAAGGCCCTTCAGCCCTAATGTAGATCTTTGTTAGGATTCAATGGAGAAATACTTCTGAATGTCTTCTGGATGTCTTTTTAGAAACACAGAACTGATTGTGACTAGATGAGGTGATAACAGCAAACTAAACCAACTAGCTGGTGAAGCTGACAATTTACTGGTGACATTTATCACTAGTGACTGATAACAACTGATAACAACTATTAAATGGCTAATCAAAACGGGTATGATCAGAAACTTCGAGTAGTGTCCCTGCTGATGGTTATGTGAATGCAGTGTCTCTTATATGGGACTTGATGTGATCTGCATCAAAGAATCCCAGTCACCAGGTCTGGGTGACCCAATCTTTATCACTGATGGCAAGGGCTGAACCTATGGCTATGACCCAGAGAGCAGACAGGAGGTTTCACAGTGAAGGCATTTCTGTTAGGAGCTCAATCAGGATTCAAGGGAATTTACACTGCATTTGTCACCCTGTTATTTTCTTGTTTGGTCATTTATCTCCTATGGTCAGAGTGTCAATACCACATTGGAGTTCAAGTTGTAACGTTGCTGTTATGACACAGTGGAGAAATTTGATTGGGGCAGGAGCACCGGGAGCAGTGTAACATTACTCCTAATTTTCAAATTTTTGCGTTTTATAGGTGCAATCCCAGAATTTTTTGATTCCACCTCAAATGTATCAACGAGCTGATAACAAGAGTGCTTATCAGCCAAAAACATGTCCAAGACATCAAATATAGATGTTACATAAAGTAAAACGTGAGAATAGTGTACAAAGCATTAAAACTGTATCAGAAATGTGCAACTCGATGTCTGTGACTGCAGTATATCATGAAAACACCAAAAATCCATGCTGAATTCCATTCACAACCTCAGCTTGTTGTAGCTTGCTGTTTTGTGTTATTGCCTGTATATTATGTTTTAAACCAATAATAAAAGAACAGAACAGATCTGTGTTTAATTTAATCAAAAATGAGCTGATTAGGAGGAAGCCAGCTGCAATTCCACTAACAAGAGTGCTTGATGTCACAGCTGGGTGTGAAGCATTTCTGAGGGATCAGTGTCAGCACAACACAGGACCACCACCTCTCTCACTTTTGAACATTAACTAGCCTATAACTATAGATTTCCCATAATTTACAATCATGTCTAAAAGACTCTCATTTCCTTTAGTCAATACTGACTAATGCATCTCATCAATAAAGTGGCATGTGTTCAATTTTTACAGCTTTTAAACTCCTACTGTTAATAATCCTTTCTGGATCTTAGATCTAGATCTCCACATTCTTAGTGCTCCTGTTTTTACTTTTTACCCAATATCTGCGGTAGCATTAACACATGTATCGACATTCAAAGATTGTGGGGAAAAATACTTGGAAGACTTGCGCACAAAAGCAGCAACCATAAAAAAAAAAAAAAAAAATCTAAGGCTTGTTAAGGAAAATTGTTTAAAATTTTGGACAATATATTTCTTAACCACGAGTTAAATTAGCATTGTCCTCTGCCAAGGTCAGATAGAAAGTGACATGGATTTGCAACATAATAAAATTGATTATTTTTTGTTTGTGTTCCCCGTCAAGTGTTATGATATGATTTGCTCTAGAATAAACCTTTGAAATGATTGTAGACAGATTTTTTTTTTTTTTTTATCTATTTTATTTTGGAAAAAAATCTAATTCTACAGTCACACTAGCAAAAACAGTGGTTGGAGACTGTGGCAAGACCAAAATTATTGTAACTGTGTGCAATGAACTTGTAATTTTGTTGCATCTGAAAGGGGTCCTTTGAATATGGGAACCAGGTCTGCAACCACTCGCAGTCAGTTGCTGCCTTCAAAGCAACTTTGGTGTGCCAAGATGATGATAAAACAGCAATCAGTCTGCAATCAGTGTGCTATCAGTGTGCAACTGAATGGATTCAAGTTGGTAATTACACCCAATCTGTTTGTGATAATATGGTGATCACAAATATGTTGCCGTCTGCTGCAAATCTGTTGATTGCATACACAGAAATTCACATTAACTACTTACATCCAGAGTCTAGCCAGAACCTCATAAATTTGAAACAGAAATTCAGAAATTCCTCTACAAATAGTGACATAGTTGCTGGAGGATTTAACTGCAAAATGACATAGGCGCTGAGAAACCTTGCTTTTGTATAGGAATATAGCCAGAATACAACCAGCTGCCAACCAGATCTGTCAAGTTCCATATTGCAAATAGATGTGTTGCTGATGAGTTGTGGTCATTAGCACAGACCGACTCTGACTGATTGCAATATATAGGCAATCTCTCTGTGTTTGTAAATTACACAACAATTATTTGCAAACCTTCTCCAATCTGCAGTCTGGGTTGGACTGCGATTGTTTGGAGGTCTGTGAAATTGCCTTGCAATTAAAAGTGGTCACTGCAATCGTTTGCCAAATGTGGAAAAAAAAATGCATTCACCAGGGATCCACAGATTTTTCCTAGTTGCAAGAAGGTTGTTGTCTTATTTTTACTCTAGTGTGATGGAACCAAAAGCTAAAACTAAGATAACCAACTGCTGGCTCTAGCTTTGCCTTTACCAGACCGACATAAGAGAGGTGTAAATCCACAAACCTAACACTTGGCAAGAATGCCAGTGTGAAAATTTACAGAAATGACAACTATTCCATATTAAAAAAAATAAAAATGGATTAAACACAATTTTCTTTTAATTTCTTAATCAAATTTAGAAATTTCCATTGTGATTATGTATGAACACATACATTGTCTAGATCAATAACAGCTAATGATTTGTTGTATTTTCTATTCCAACAGTTATAGTGGACATTGGAATATCCTTGTGTAAAATGTCTCTAGATGACTATTTGTGTGAGAGAGGGGTAATGATAGCTTTGGCAAGCTAACACATCATTAACCAACAATAGATGCTTGATAGAAGTTTTTTTTTTTTTTTTTGAGATTGTCACCATGACAATTGACTGTAACACAATACAGTAAGTGTTTTTCTATTTTAAAGCCTGCATGCACGCCCGGGTTTCTGTTTGCAGAAACAGATTGTTTTGCTTGGCTGTTGGCTCTGTGTGTTTCTTGGTGGTCTTGACTGGATGTGTGGTGCTGCATGGTCATCTCCCCTCAGAGACATGATCAGAACACTGCTTCCCTCTAATGATGCTGGGCTGACTCACCTCCCAGTTGACAGACAGTGCTTTATTAGTTTCTTCAGGATAAACGTCTGCCTTTCCAGCCTTTCCAAAGCCACATCTCAGGGGTCACTGACGGCACCGTTTCTTTATTTGGTTTATTTATAAACCCTGTCCCTGTGCCTCACTGAGCTTCACCACACACCTGGCTGTGCATGGCTGATCACATTGATCAAGTCAAACCTCTAATAAGAAGGAGCACTAAACAACAACAGCAGCACTAGCAGCATGCACTGAGCACTTCAAATCCAATGTCTTATTTCTATTTTTATATGTCTGCAAACAAAATGTCAATAATAGCTGTTTATTAAAAATGTCAGTGACACATTTCTTCAATGGTATATGTCAAGTCTTGTTTTTGGCTAAAGCCGGCCTGTCCCACAGCTTGAGAACCACTCGTCTAGAGGGAGACTGTAGCTGCATTTTCACCATTTGTTATAACTACCAGAAGATCATGGGTCCAGAAAAAAAAACAAAACACTGGGGAGGGTGTGAATTTTGAGACGCGTCAGTTGTTTCCTGAAATGCATGATAACACGCAGCAGGTTTCTGTTTGACTGTCAGAGCCAGAGAAATAAAAAAAGAAAAGGCAAAGTTTGGTGACATGAAAGAGCTATAAAATAATCAGAGAGAGGTGGGATGGTTCAACAAAGCATAGGCCATGTTTAACACAGAAGGCAGTTGCTTATTTAAACACCACTGACTGCTCAAATGGAAACGAAAATGCATTATACAGTGTTTGTGAAAATCTGGATTGTAAGTTTCAGCAGTGCAGTGAAAGTCACAGGTCATACTAATGAACCTAGACACAACTGTCCCCTGATTCTGCAGCTTTACAGAGGTTCACATCTGATGCACCAGATGGTTTGTTACACAGAAACCTGTGATCGCACAACTCTAGCAAGGTAAGTGCTTTATGACAAGTTTCAGCTGGTTTATTTATATATCTTGTTTGGTTTATTTATAGCATAGTTTTCAGTGTCAGCAGGCAGCTGTTTTCCGAGTTAACACTGTACACAGCCTGCTCAGCACCAAAAAGAAGACAGATGCAGACAATACAGTTGATTAACATATTGGAGCATTAAGTAACTAAAGTGCCCTATATTTCCCTTCAGAGTTGGTGAAGTGCAAAAACAGAGCTAAAAGAAATAATTAATTCATGACTTAATTCATGACTTACCAAATAGTCTCAAAAAAATGGACATGAAATAGATTTATACCCAAAAATTTACATGAAATGAGGAAAAAAGCCATTTAAAAAAAGCCATATCTAATTCCTCTAAAATTTAAAAACACAAACGCAAGGGAAGCACTCTTTTATATCTGCATATTCACCACATACACCATACACATTATTTTTTCTTTTGGATGACCCCATTCAGTTCTAGCCACAGTCCCTTAAGGATTGTGTTCTCTAGTCGGCTGTCCTGGATTGGGAATCACATTAATCATCCCTAAAAATACACAAAGACATTACTCTTGCTGGTGTTCCTTCCATTGGTGTGAAGTTATTTTTGTAATCAGAACAAATACACCCAACTCTTTAGACTTGATTTTTTACATTGTGAGAAGAATGAATGTAATTATACTGGTCTGCACACCTTTTCAACTTCACTCCCCTTTTCTTTCTGTCTTTATGTTTCAGCAGCTGCTTTTTTTAACTGTGAAGACAGTTGTGTGTAGGAGAGAACAGTTGTGAATTTAAATCAGATGATCACAAAAAGAACAGCTCACAGCTCACATGAGAAGCCTCTTTTGCTGACTAGTTTGCACAAGGAATATTTCAATTGAGGCATTTGGGCTTTAAATGAGCAATTAGATCGATAACATCAGTAGAAGCAGCAGGAGGAGCAGGAACCCAGCATGGCTACTTACATATTTATTTAGGGCACATCCCCTCCATCTGTGCCTGTATTAACACGGACACTGTAAACCACTGACAGGAACAGACACATCTCATTGCTGTCGAGGAGCAACACTTGTGATACAGATTTTTAGCTGACACATAAAACAGCTTTTAACTAGTGATGCATCAAAACGTTAATTGATTTTTGCCAATTTTGCCAACCTTCTGGTGCACAAA
Source organism: Heterochromis multidens (assembly GCA_015108495.1). Classification (NCBI taxonomy): domain Eukaryota; kingdom Metazoa; phylum Chordata; class Actinopteri; order Cichliformes; family Cichlidae; genus Heterochromis; species Heterochromis multidens. The sequence continues at coordinate 18,792 of VUQS01021343.1, read as the reverse complement.
GTGTAACTTTCAAAATTGCAGCAGATATGGATGCAGGTAGTTCTGCAGTAACACCAAAGTAGAGCACCTAGAGTGTGATAAATCAAAGGTTAGAAGCTGTTTTGTTGCAGAGCTTGGAACTGACCCCAAATTTTCCTCCCTTATATCTACTTACCAATTTGGTTGCAAAGACAACAACTGTGACTGTGAGTGCAGAATAATGATCCTTTGGTCAGATGTGCACCACTCATAACTGTGCATAGTGTTTAAATACCTGTGCAGGCATGCTTGTAGAGATATTTTGGATGTACAGGAGTGTACATAAGGCTAAATAAACGACTGAGATTATCTTCTGTGTTCAGTAATGTCTTAACTGCTGCATCATTTCCTTGGAAACACAGTTCATTGTCCTCTCACTCAGATCAGATCTGTTGCTGTGATATCACAGCTGCTACCGATTATGCTCTGTGACCATTTTGTCAAGGCACACTCGCACAATGAAATACGATGAAATGAAACCTTTGATCAGCACTAATTAAATCAGGTTCCCTTTCCATTTAGCATTCATCGAGTCCTACTGAATAGAGAACAACATCGCAGGCTTAGTCAGAGAACAGCACACAGCTAATGTGTTCCCAGCAGTGAAAGGATCATGACATTCAATTTTATCAAATGAACTGATTAAAGACATAGAGTTCTAACATAAACACAAACACTGACAAAGATATTAACATGTACACTCATGATTTTGGCCACATTCGTCAAAACTCACATGAGGAGGAGGCACAACAGGAGAGAAGATGATAAACATGACTCACTACATTGTGATACTGACACAGTCGTGCCATGGAAAACATCCCAGCAGCATCCTGGGTGTCTCCAGCTCCAAGGGATGTGTGCCATTAAAAATGTGGCTTAGAAGAAAAAGAAGATTGGGAATCCCCAAAAATAAGTGCTTCTTTGTTATGTTTAAAATTAGAATGTGATGAATCATAAGGGATATTATGTTTTTTTAAAAAAAAAAGAAAAGACAGAAATATATATGATATCCATGAGACCTTTGTTTTGAGAAGAATATCTTAATTTTAAATTTCTCCTTGAAGCCAGTTTTGAGGTCACTTGCCCTGTCGGACCCTGCAGAATGAAGCAGCACCCTGGTTTAATTCCATACTGAGCACACAGGAAGTCTTTATCTAGACAGTTGCACCTCTGAAAGCCTTCCAAACCAAGATACAATGCCATCATCCTACCACACAAGATATTGTTCTCAAAATGTGCCAGCTGGAGTGCTGTCTTTGAGTTTACAGCTGAACTAAACTGACTCCACTTTACACAAAGGCTGGGAGTGCCTGGAGCAATAAAAAGGGCTTACACCAGTTCATCCTCCAGCTGCTCAAAGACTGAGTCATTAAAACAAATACAAACCTACACAGATCAATATTTTTATTGACAATGAATCAAATTGAGTTCACTTCAGTTTAGTTTTATTTACACAGTGCAAACTCACCTTAAGGTGATTTATAATTTATAAGTTAAAGACCCTACAATACTAGAGAGAAAACCACAGCAACCAGATGATCCTCTATGAGCAGCACTTGGCGACAGTGGGAAGGAAAAACTCTCTTTAAACAGGAAGAAACCTGGAGCAGAACCAGGCTCAGGAAGGACAAATGACTATGTGTCTTTGTGCATTTGTAAAAAGTCCTTTGTGAGCCCAGAGGAAGCTAAATAGATGAATAAGAAAGAAGCAACGATTAATGAATTTTAAAATTAGATATTTTACAATTTTATGAAAAATGATGGGACAGGGACAACAAAAGGCTGGAAAAGGAAGTTGTACTAAATAGAAACAGCTGGAGAAACATTTAGCAACTAATTAGATTAATTGGCAACAGGTCAGCAACATGTTTGGATATAAAAAGAGCACTTTGAATATTTCATCATCTACAGTACATCAGTACATCATATCATTAAAAGATTCAGATAATCTAGAGAATTCTCTATACTGCATGGGATATATATATATATATATATATATGTATATATATATATATATATATATATATATATATATATATATATATATATATATATATATATATATATATATATATATATATGTATATATATATATATATATATATATATATATCATCTCAATCACTGGTCTAACTGAGCCTCAAGATATTTGAATATGCTTTCTTCACATCAACACTGCTCTTTCTCTGTATGATAATTGTGCACCTTCTGATCCTCTGAACATAGACTCAAAGCTCTCGACTGACAAGCAGGCTTCATTTAGTTTAATATTATAGATCGTACATACAAATCATTTAGGCTAACTTAGGATTTAGCAGGGATTTTTGAAAAATGGCTAACTATTAATTGCATTTTATGCTTTTAAAGTGATTGTAGATGGAAGTTAGAAAGACACAGAGTAAATGGTGATATTCTGGTTTCACTGAATCCCAGGCTGCTGCGTCTGCTTAGAGAGGTGATCTCCCTCTGGGATGTGGAGTGCTGTGAGGCAAAGATAACTGGTTCTTATCTCGATCTGCTCAGTCAGGTATGAGAGCTCCTGGCCCAGGGGAACACTAGCAATGGGCCTCACGAGCACAGTGGGAACCAGAATGTAGATGAATTTTCCTTACCTTTAAGTGAGAACTGTGCATTATAATTATATTGAGTATCTTCACAGTCCTTTCACTCGCAAGCTAGCAGCCAGATCACCCTGGTGCCGTATTATAGTCATGCCTGTTTTGAATTGAAATCTGACAGGAGAACTGATTATAAACCTGCAGAGTTGTGATTCAAGCAGAGAGAGCCTCACTCACTGTGCCTCCTCTGATACAAGTCCTGCCTAGTCTGTGTGAGCAAACAGCAGGACACAAACACGGGCAACTCAGCCAAGTGTGTCAGCTAAATCAGTCAGATTCAGAAAGTGAGAGATGCACAGGTGGCACTATGCTTTCAGCACAATTATGCTGATCTATTGCTTTCTCAAGATATATATATATATATAAAACAATCTTAAAGGTGAATTTACCTTTTGAAACCCCCATACCTCGTTCTAGGTACAGAAGAAGTTAAGCTGAATGCACTAGCTATAGTGCACACAATTAAGTTCAGCTAAATCTGGTTAGTCAGGGTGGGTCCAGATCAGATAGAGGTCTGGTAAATCAGAAAAATCTGAGTGTAGTAAGGCAAAATCTATAAGTATACTGTATATGTTTGAACTGGCAGCCATCCAAGAGACTCGGATGATGTAATCTGAAGAAAATAATGCAATTTAGAAACATTTAGAAACAGTACCAATTCACTAATTAAACAATCACAACAATCTTGACAAAATAAGTACTCTTAAAAATAGTAGAAAACTATATTTTGTAGAATAGAATAGAACTTTATTAATCCCTCGGGAAGGTTCCTCTGGGAAATTTAGTTCTAGTTTAGAATTTGTATTTCACTTCCTTATCAGAATATAGCTTGACAAACAAGCATCAAATCAATTTCCCATTAGACCCTTGATATTAAAAAATAACAGTAAAATGATAGGATAAATGATCATAATGAGTATAGAATATTGAACATATTATATTATATAGAATTACCGATCGATAGCATCATGATAACAATAGATAATGATGAAAACAGACTGAGAAGCCTTGTGGAGTACAATGAATCCCAAGAAAAGTGGCACCTAGCTTAAAAAAAGAAACAATTTCACTGTTATCTGTTAAATGTTGGACTAGCATGCCAGATAAAGATTTAGTGTGCACCAATACCTGGTATATCAAATGGAGTATGACAAAAACACCATGAAGTCCTATTGCATCCAGTAGCACTTTGCAGTTTGCAAGCCAGCATGCTTTTCTGGCCTTTCTGAAAATGGTCTGCACAGTTGAAGAGACACCACAGTGTTTCAAGCAATATAAACAACCGTGAGACATCAAGAAACCACAGACAGATGACAAACTAATTTGGAGGATTATTATAGAACATTCATGTGTAAAACCCTGCCTTTGAATTTTGAGCAAGAGGGTCAGAATCAGTGTTACAGCAAAACAGTATGCCCCAGTTATTTGGATCCTGCAAGCAGCAATAGGTACTTTGTAATGGCAGCCAACTAGCTGCAGTACTTACATGGCTATAAAGAACTTGTAATTGGAAAAGATGAACACTGATACATAAATGGCAGTAAATTCATTGTCACTGGCTCATCAGCATCGGTTGTCAGGAAAACATCAATTGAAACATTTAAAAGGACAGACTCAGTGCTTTGGCCAGATTGAAATTTGTCCTAGTAGGTGGAGAACAACTTTCTCCGTAATCTTAGATAAAAATTACATCTTGGAAATGGACCTAAAGTTAGATAAGACGTAGAGATCAATGTTAGGTTTTTAAGAAAAGGCTGCTCCATGGCATGTTTTAAGGCACTCAGGACATTTCTTGAGCTAAGACATTGATTACTGCAACAATACTTGGCCTGATTGTATCAAAGACCTCTTTATGGGAGTGTGGAAGCAGAATTTCCAGTGTGCAGGAACTAGGCTTCAAATGCAGAACGTTATCTTTTAACGTTAGACAGGAGGGATAGATGGGTCCAGAGCGTGAAGTGTACAACCAGATCTAATTCCTGATATCTAGAAAAATGTGACGAGAGCTGTAACAGATTTCCAGTGACAAATCAGTGTGCCAGCTATTAGTGGGATAAATGAGAGAACAGATTACAACAAATAGATCACAGAAATATTTAGATCTTTTGAGCTTTCACTGCATTCAGATAGGAACACAGGCAAGTCTGAACGATGTCAGAGGATACTTGTCTGTCTTCTATTATTGCTCAGGATTGATTAAGAGTTAACACTGGTACGTTTAAATGGGGCAACAGAGTTGTCACTGATGATGTCACTGTAAGTAGAATATAGTTTATCTGTATTCATGTTTATTAAATCCACATACTCAATGTTTGTGTTGTAAAATCATCTGTGCATTTAAATAAACAGGCACATTTTAAACAAATGAAATGCTAAAAGAGGAACAAAAAAGTAAACCTAGAGGTAGCCATGATTCTTTCCCCCTTTGGGTATCTAAGGCAAAGAGATTGTCTTTCAAGTCTTTCAAGTTCCAACAACCCAATTAAATTACAATAAATGCAGCATAAGGATCTTAAACTACCTTGAAAATTTTCTGGTAATTCTAGTAGAAATGTAAAACCTCTAGTTACATTAAGTTAAAGTGGGAGTGGGTTAAAAATATTTAACCTGGATATCACAACTGTGCTATTTAACAAAGAAACAAAAGAATTAAGTCAACGTAGGTCCACACAACTCATTTACTGATTCTTATTTTAATTCATTTGAATTTCTCATAATAGTGGTAATATAATTTAGCTGTTGTCCTCTTTCTAGTGATGGTAATGTCATGTGGTTAAAATTTTGTATGATAAAATACCTGCAAATCTACCACTAAACATCTGTATGCTAGCATTTTAATGCCATTCTAAATGTAAACGTCACAGCAAAAATAGTCTATGGCAATGCAAAACCCTGTTTTTAGCATAAAAAAACTGAAAACTGCTGTTGGAATGTTCTAAACAGGAACAGTGACAAGTTAGTAAGTGAAAGTAACTGCAGGAAATTTACTAAAGGCAATGTACTGCAAATTGTACCATAATTAAAGCTGAAAAAGCATGGCTTTGTTTGCACCTGATGTCACTGTGATGGTTGCAGCTATGAGCATTAATGAATGCCAGAGGAAGATGTTATCACAATGCATGAGTAATGGGCACAGGTGGATTACTCAATGCTGTGAGTGCAGTGCCAAAGCTTTGTCTCTGTCCTGCAGTGCTTCACCTCATGTATTTCTGGTCCTCAAAACTGGTATTTTATTGTGAAGTGTCAAAAGGAGTGGTCAAAGAGTTGCCCCATACTAGACACATACCGGCAATGGATGTTATAGTAAGCAAACTGGTTTTCAGTGTTTCAAGCTTTGTGCTCACATTTCTACCAAGACACTGGTCCATAATGACAACCGCAGGGCACCCAAAACCCTCATTGTGTCATTGCTCAGCAGTGCACACACAGAACTCTGCAACATCACAAACTGACTTTCCTGTAGTTTAATTTTTTTTTCTTTTTCTTCCCTCTAGTATGGTGTCTACAGCTATTAATGTGACTTGGATGTAAGGCGTGTTAGAATATTGTCTGAATCTTAAAAAATGTTCTTTAGGTGTCACTGAATGTAATTCAGGATTTTGCAGAAACTGCTCGAGTTGATTTCTTCATTTGACTTTAATAAAGAGCTACATCCTTGCAAAAAATAACAACTACAATGCTTGCATTTATGCAGGTGGTAAAAGAATAATGACTTGCACTCAGCATATTGTTTTGTGTTCTTCTACCACATATCCTACAGTTCAGCTGATAGACACAGATTTAAGGTTTATATGACAGACTCATTTGTATTGAGAGAACAGCTCCACCGATCTCCAAGACCACATACAGTCTTCACCCTTGTACTAGATTGTGATTGATCTGAATTGCCATGCTTTTTCTGGAAAGAAACACATGCGTAAAACCTGCACTTATATTGCTTATTTTTCTTAGTAGATGACTTACTCCCTTATCATGTCTGCTTGGTTGCGACAGACTAATTTGTGCTCCAATTGGTAGATTACGTTAGTCATTAATGAAATCAGCCAGTTGCATCTGTTCTGACAAATTAGAGCATTGTTAGTAGAACACCTGCAGAACTTTCCTCTTCATCTGTGCATTTTTTTTTTTTTTTTGTAATTGTGCATTGCCTTTTCAGA
>VUQS01021343.1:0-11979 GCA_015108495.1 Heterochromis multidens | reverse complement strand
TTTTTTCTTTATTTGTTTTTTTTTTTTTTTTTTTTGTAATTGTGCATTGCCTTTTCAGACATTTTCAAACTGGAAAGCAAATCCAAAAGTTTGTAAGAGTATCTGTTCACTGAGGAGTTTGAAAGTACTCAGTCTGACAGTTTTCATTGTCTTATAGTTCTTTTTTTTATAATGCCCAGCAATAATTACTGACTTGTGTTTGTCCTCATACACTGTCAGGTCATATATTGCCAGCTCATCCCACCTTCTAGCACAGCTGATTAAACCCAGCTGCAACAAGCTTGTGCCATCTTATACTTGCCAGATTCTTGTAGCAGAACTGAAAGGACGGTTAGCTATTTGAAAAAAAACCCAAAAAACCCTCAATTTACCAGCCTTTTATTGTTGGAACAAGATTATGGCTTAGACACATTCATTATACAGTATAGAATTTTGTGGAAACTGAATCCTTTTTCAAGACCCCATTTTTTATTTTAAAAAAGGATCTGCATCTTCACCTAAAGTTTGGGAAAAGTTTAAAGAAGCTGGTCTTGGTAGTTTTTGTGTAAACAGAGAAGCAAACAGTCAGACAAACAAATGGCACATCTCTTTCCACCACCTTTATCCTACTATGATGTTCTGGATTTATAGTCTTCAAATTCATCCACATTAATCATGGGTAAACACCCCCCCGATTGAGTTTTCAATTAAGGTGGCGGTTATCCTGCCTTACAACCGTGTTTCTAAAGCTTTTTATCTACTCTAAGTTCTGTCACCTGGCAATTATGTGTTTTGCAGAGGCCAGGCTGATCCTGTTTGGTCCTGTCATGTCTGATTCTGCTCATCTGCAGACACCCTCAAGGAGGAGTGATTTGACGTCACCACCAACAACATAGACAGAAAAAGCTCTTTCCTCACCTTGTGCTGCAGAGGAGGTGTATTTTGGTCAGAGTGCCTCATGGTGTCAAAGACGTCACAGTCTCAGGGGTGTGAACCGCGAGCAGAGTGAAGTTCTCTAACTCACTGTCAGAACATCCACTCATCCACATTGATGTACCCACATACTCTGACAAACCCAAACCTCTGACAGATGCAGCTATGAAACAGTCTGTGATTAATTTGTAGTGGAAAACTTTATTTTTCACTGAAATTCATTTAACGCAATGTTAACTTTTTTTTTTTTTACCTCATTCTGCAAATGATCAATTATACTGATACTTCTACTATTGTAAAACACTGTACATGATACTGAAGATTAGAAAAGGTATTTAAGACACGGTCACCTCAGTGCACTGATAGGTAGGCCCTATTCCTGGACTTATATTAATGGCTGTGTTTTTCTGTTGTCTTTCATTAGATAACTTATAGCAGGGAGAGTTTCTGCTCTCTACCCAGTGGGAGGCAGACACACTGTTAAGCTTTTGATTTGGTGGTGTGAACAGAGGTGTGACAGATCCTACCAAAACATCAATTTTGCCACTAATTACTTTTGTAGTTAGTGAGGCAGCTATACAGAATTTGAAACTCTACCTGAAACTGCACCTAATGAAATTCTCCTAAAACTTGTTGATTTAAAGGGCTAAGGCAAACATAGCCACAAAACACAAGAAGAAAGTGGGAGATTATGAGCGCTCACCTATCACATTTTAGCGATGTTGACAAAACTGTCATCTGTGGCTATATCATGACCACTTTTTACTGACAGACCATTAAGGTGCCTCCTGTTCCAGTATCCAATTAAAGGCTTCACAACAACTACTAATAAGTGGAGTGTAGAGTTGATAAGCAACCAATTCTGAAGCTTCAAGCCCTCTGCTTCATTAGGAGGATGTTGAGCTAAAATAGAAAATTCAACACGGCGGACATCAAAGTGCCCACTCTGCAAAATGAGTAACAAACTCCTTATTAGATATGCACCAATCTCCTAGGATACAGCCAACATACACAATGATCATCCAGCAAAATTGTTGCCTGTATAATGCTCTTGAATAATGCTCAACTCAATTACTGCTTGCCAGAAGGGCAGGTGTTGGTTTGCAATGCGAGATGAGAAAGAACAGAAGGACTGGTGAAGGAGAAGGAGGCAGAGGAGGAGTGGAACCATTTCAAGATTTCAAGTATGAGAAAGTAGCACTTTTCAATATGAAAAGATCAAAGTGTCTGAAAATGTGTTATACTTCACGGGCTATAATCATGAGTGGACGAGGGGAAAAAAATCACCGGTAGCATATGTGAGGGGTGGCAGGTTTTTAAGCTGCACTGGAGGCATTTCCCTAAATCTGCCAAGGTAAGAGGGAGACAAGGAGCAGTCCAGTGCAAAGCTGCAGCAGGGTTCGTGCGAGTTAATGCTGTCGCAGCCCACACATTTGCTTGATACAATCGCTGAGACACCAAATGCCATGAGAATGTCAAACTCAGTCTTTAAAGAGACAACCACCACAGAGGAAGAAGCACAACATCAGCACAACAACAGGCGATATATGTGCTAGAAAAAAAACCCCACACATGTACACTTCTGTGTCAAAATAAAAATGGAATTATCAAGAAGGAAAGGATGAGTGGGATATAAAAAGATTCATAGGTTTATTTTAGAAAAGAAGCAAATGCTTATTAGGAAATTCCTGTATTCAGATGCTGCACATAAGTGTTACAACAAAATTGTTATGACTCTGGGCTTAATTCAAATTGCTATAGAGACAGTTTTCCAATCTTATTTGTTGTGCATCACAAACTTTAACTTTTATATCATTTCTTTTCTTGTTTATGTGTCTGTGTGCAAAATTTGAAGCTTCCAACTGCAACTGGCTAACTTAGCCTTCCAAAAGGACTAAAAACAGGATAAAACAGCTACACAAATCAAAGTGCAAAAACAGCAAATCAACAGTTTTGGAGGGTGTTATGTATCAGACTATTTCTTGGCTGAGCAGTTTCCCAGCAACCAGTGGTGACTCCAGGAGGTTATTGTTCCCAACCAAGTATTCCCAATAAAACAGCAATTTGTTTTTTACAGTTAGGTATTTGTAACGAAACTAGAAGGTTCTCAAATGTGACTTCTGTTACCACTGGAGAGCGCCAGGTAAACTGTTTTCCATGTCTTTCTTTCTTTCTTTACAGAACTAGCTGGCTGTTATGGCGCTCAAATAATTTTTCTCAGCAACATGAAATGGCACAAACGAATAATATGCCAGTTTCCTTAAGTCCTTTCCTTTTTTTCTCGACATTTTTTGTTGTCATTTCATACCATGTAGATTCTGGTTTCTTTCATAAATCTCTGTCCCAAATAATTCACACCCTAATGTTAACCTTAACCTTAACTCTCATTATAACTTCCTAACAATGTTAGCTTTATGTTTCCAGGATTACTTATGTAGTCATGCTGAGAAAATCCTAAAATGCAATGTGACATGCAAAATGTTCTTGAAGTGATCTGCTACCTACAGTAGACCAAAGCAATCCAATCAGATCATGTGGTCCTCTTGAACAGTCTGGGTTAATCTTTGTCATGATCATAGACTGTATATAAAAGATGGACATAACCACTGTGAAGTCATCTGCTGATTAATGAAGTCCTGTTATGAATCTTCAAACTGTGAGTTTGGTATTTTATAATTTTACACAATAAGCTTGTTTTATGGTACCATGGTTGTGTCTGTTTGCATATGTATGTGCCTACAGAGAGCCTACAGAGAGGGTTTTTTTACCTACACAAACATGCTCCCATGCAGTGCTCCAAAAACTCAACAGCATGTCCCTTGACTGTTGAATGCTGATTAGCTGCAAGCCAGAACAGGGAAGGAAGCAACAGTGGAGTTCACCTGGAAAGGGAGAAGCCCGAAAAAACATCAAAGATCAAACAATACAGTTTTAAAAGTACAGACAGTGGCTGTAGTGGACACTTTTCATTGTTTTTAACACTAGTTTCACTTCAGCTCTTTTAATGTTATAACTTCAGTCTTCTCTGTGGCTGGCTAACAGACCAACAACAGCACAAGCAAGAGTAGCCAAAAGACCGGTTGTACCACATACTTTGGACACTGCCTCCACCTGGAAACAGACACTCTCTGCAGGTAGATGGGATGTCTGTGGTACCCTACAGTCTGCCAACAGAGTGCCAATAGAGAGCCATGTTTAGCCCATATAAAAATCCAAGGGATAATGCATACTCATGATCTAGCAACTTGTCAGTAACAAAGTAAACCATACCCTGCTTTATCTCTGTTTTTTTTTTTAATTTTGACTGTAATGTGACCATAATTTACCAAATTATACTCAGCTATACTCATCAGGAATGCATTTACTGAGGTTACAGATAAAGTAGCTCACAGGTCATGTTCCCATATAACATCTTTTCAACTGCAGAAGTCGTCCCCTGGTAGCAGTTAGAAAAAAAAGGCAGGTTGAATGCATTGGCTACTTTTATCCATCTTTTATATACAGTCTATGGTTATGGCATATTTGTAACCTTTTTACAGTCTATGTGCTGAACCCATGAAAATGATGAAATTATAAAAGACAGATACTTGACTTTAAATGTTAAGCAGAGTAAATGTAACTTTAACAGCGCTTTACAATTTTTATTTGTTATGATGCTGTTCTTGCCCACAACACCTAAAAGATTTGCCTGATTATTTAGAGTAGTGTTGTGCAATGAGTTGTCACCTGACTTTTCACAGGATGGTGACAATCAAATCGTATTCTCAGCAAAGAATAAATATGTGCTGATATGTTACAGTGTATATGTTTTAGACTTTCCCATGTCACTTGCTTGTATTTGACTTTTAAATCCTACCGGCTTTAACAACAGAAACTTTCTTTACAATATAATAAAACATTTGAGCATATTTCTATTTGCAGTTTACTGAAAACAATTTCCTTTCTTGTTTTCTTAAAACCTTGGTATTAGTTGGAATTAAGGTTAGACATGAAGTTTTCTGTTCCTGACATTTCTAGGAAAAATTGTGATCAGACTACTGCTGATAACTTTTACATGTCCTCTGTCAGAATATATAAATAGTTTTAGAGCTACTGTAGTCTGATGAGTAAAAATGTCAGAATTCAGACAGAAGAAAAGGCTATATTTAGAACAGAGGGGAGGGAGAGCAGCAGCTGTGGTGTAAGATATCTGAAAATGGAAAGTGCTCCCAGGGGTGACGGCAGTTATTCTCTTCACTTTAATTATTTATTTCCCTTTATATACTGCCGACGACAGCATCATCAGGGCAAAGATCACACTCTGTGAGGGCCACTGACGTCCTTGTGGCTCCCAGTGATAATGAATTTGTCTAAACTAGTCAGCTTTGGCCTTTGATCCTTGGTTCACCATGATTCTCTGAAGCCTGTCTATAATACAGGCCCATATCATTTTTACTCAACGGCATGAAATTTTTAATATACAGATATTATATCATCTGAATAACAATTTCAATTTGTTTTTTCTATGACAAAAAAAACTTTGGGAGATTACATTCCTAGAATAAAATTTGACACTTACAAGAACAGCTTTTAACATCTACATATAAACCAATATTTTATACAACTCTTTAATAATTTATAGTGAAGAAATGGCAATATTTTATCAGAGTGTTAATGCCTCTTGAACAGGAGGAGCATAGTCTTTTGAGTTGGTGACTACAGCATGAGATGCTTTATGAAACCGCCTTCTCCATGCGCCTTGTAAACAACACTTCCTCTGGGACCGAGAAGGCAATCACAGGTGAGAAATCACTGCCAGCATTGACAGCTGAAGTCCCGAGACGTCAAGCCTTTGGATGGGTAATAAAGTGATTAGTCCCAGAGTCAGACAAAAAAAGGAGCAGGGGTCAAAGGATTAATGATCGAATGTGTTGGTGGTGACTTACTCATGAGTGGAAAATAGATCCAAAAATAACTGCATAAAAATGCCATATAATCCTGTCTGTCCGTGGAGGAATGTGTCTGATTTACCTGTTCTTTGCAGGGCTGAGAACATCACTGTTCTCATTAGAAACTGCTTCTGTGCTGTCTCATAGCAACCTAAAAATAGAAATGTCCCTATTAGGCTGTATAGCTGCGATGGCTGCTACAAGTTTTGGCTTCTTTAATTGTACTGTAAATATATAGGTGCAAAATATTTTGCTCTACCTCTTAATTTGTTGAGTATTGAAACATGCCAATAAGAGACAGAACTGTTAGCGATATGCATAAACAGCCCAAGCATAAATTATTAATTGATGTTTTGTATCAAACTGTCACTGCTTATAAAATAAGATTTCTGATTTTATTTAAAAACAAAAAAGGGAAGATAGCTGATGAATGTACCATATTGGAATTCCTTGTAAGGAGCAGTATGATTGTGGTCCAGGTACATTTTACAGCTGAATTGTTTTCGCTGTGCCCTTTCATACATGGCAGACAGACAACCTGCCTTTATTCCTGTTCCACCCTGCAGAAAGATTAAATCGTATTTATGGCACAGACTTACTATCTGAGGAAAATTCAAAAAGCAGCATAAGCACTAGGCATTGGAAAATAGCAGTCTTCTCCTCTTCATCACGTGTAGGCCAAACTGTGCCCACCGCTTTCATTTTCAAACTGCTCTTTTGACATAATTAAAATAACACGCGCGCGCAGATCATTTGCATGTCTTTAGGAGGCAGCACTCGTTTTGTTTGTGTCCTGCAGATATAAAGATCAGGACAGAGGTTTTTCATCAGACGCAATTTATTTTGGTCGACTCTGACGTCAAGAGAATACACGTTTCATTCAACAAGCAAGAAAGTAAGTTATTTATAACCCGCAGCATCTCCAGGTTGTGATCCTTGAGTGCGCAGTGAAAGGAATACTCCCCATTGGACTGATGTTGTGTGCCTCCATAACAAAAGCCACACAGCTCATGCGTTATGGTGCCAGAGAGGCACGGCACACTGTAACCTAAACCAAGACGCATTGATGGGAACAGTCACGGCTGAAAAAACAGGAATATTGTGAAGAACTTCAACAAACTTTCTGTTTTGAATCATTAATTTCGCCCTCACAGATGGCAGAGCACTGGCTACTTTGAACATGGAAAATCTCCTCTCTGACCAGGTAAGAAAACAATTGTCACAAAAATATGACACACGAAGGTTAATTAATTCAACTTTATGTCGCTATCTTGCATCGCTGGAAGCGGAGGCTGTTAAATAAGATCGACTGCTTATATTACATGTTAAATCAAATCATCATTTATCTCTAATGTTCGTAAATTAATATTCAAAGTGTAGATAAAATATTTAAATCAGAATAAAACGATGAACACCGCAATATGCAAAGGAGCGCGTCTTTCTCGCGAAGTTACCCAAAATGAGAACCACGGACAGCGACTCTTTGAGCTCAGTGTGACGTTATTTAATGTCACCGGTTTAAACGCTTAAACAGATGTTTGAATCACTATTTGAAATTTAGATAGAAAACATCGCATTAACGTGCAGTCTCTCACATATTCATTCCAGTAGAAGGAAAGATGCACAAGACTGATGTTTATGCTTACTTGTAGTGGGTAGCGAAGGCTTTAGTTTAATAAATACGTTGGGGAAACACCGCTGTCTCGACAGAGATTTTGAAAAAAAAATCAACTTTGATTCTGACATCATGACACATCCATCAGTAGTGTTTATGACTCTAACAGGTGTGTTACCACGTTGTCTTCTGCATGGGCATGATTTTTGAGTACGGGCGTGATCAGCCTAGGAAAAATGCGATTTTGTAAACATTGCTTCCAATTTGATAATTAAACAAATAATATAGTTAGTATTTCAAAGATCTGTAAGAGTAAGTTTTATTTAAAATCTTTAGGTTGTAGCAGACTGCCATCTGCTGGTAGTCATAAAAAATAGAAAAACAGACAAAGTGGGCATTAATTACTCATTTTACGTTGTAAGCTGAACTAATTCCACAAATTTGTTCAAAGGGCTGCGAGCTGTGAGTTCAATACTGAGAAGATCTGTGACTGGCTGGGAAATGGCAGATATTCTGGAACTGCGGACAGATGGAAACTCACTCCTGAAGGCAGTGTGGCTCAGACGCTTGAGACTCACCAGGCTCTTGTTGGAAGGAGGTGCATACATCAACGAGAGCAATGAACGTGGAGAGACACCCCTCATGGTGGCCTGCATGTCCACACACACTGACCAGCAGAGTGTAAGTAAGTCAAAGCTTGTAAAATATCTGCTGGACAACCAGGCAGACCCCAACATACAGGACAAAGCAGGTAGGACAGCTTTAATGCACGCCTGTATTCACAAGGCTGGACATGAAGTGGTGGATCATTTACTGAGTAACGGTGCTGATCCCAGCCTGGAGGACAGGAGTGGGGCCTCAGCCCTGGTCTACGCCATAAATGCAGATGACAAGGAGACACTTAAACTCCTCTTGGATGCTTGCAAAGCTAAAGGAAAGGAAGTAATCATAATCACCACAGACAAATCACCATCTGGCACTAAGACTACCAAACAGTATCTAAATGTCCCTCCATCACCAGAGCTGGTTGAGAGATCTTCCCCGGCGTACTGCACCTCTCCCTCCAATATTAATGTTACTGCATCTCCATCACCTGAGCAAGAGCAACAAAACACAGTCTTCAGTTTCCAGACAAAGCTAAAAACCTCTACCACAGCTGCAAAGCTTGCCAATGGGCCCACATCACCAACACGACGGCCTGCAAACCCCAAACGTGCACGCTTGCCTCAGCTGAAGCGACTGCAATCAGAGCCTTGGGGGTTGATTGCACCCTCTGTCCTGGCTGCTGCCGCCGCCGCCGCCCATGAGGAGACTAAGAAGGCTAGCTCTGATGAGGATGTTGTTACAGGGGTAAACGGACTCTCTCTGAGTAAGAGGTCAGCTTTATCTCAACAGAACAGTGTGGATGGGAAAGATAGCTTATTCCCACTAGTGGGTGAACAGCCCTGCAAAATGACAACCTCATTATCAGTTCCTCCAACATCTAAACCATCATATGAGAGAACGCTAGGCCAACACCAGCCACTGGCACGGCGCAGCACGGTGCCTACAGAGCAGGAGAGCAGCAGCTGCAGCAGTGGACTAGCCAGTTTGAGAGACACAATGTATAGGAGACATCTGGGGAATGATCACTATGACTCAGACTCACAGCTCTATTCAGACTCTGCCATGTTAGACTCTCCTAAGGTCCCAGTGGAGCGAAGGAAACTAAACACTTCTCCACTTGTGATGTTAACCAGCTCCAGAGAATCTCTAGACAGCAATGCCAGCACATCCTCTCCCAGCACAGCACGCAGGCGTGCACCTGGCCTCTTGGAGAGAAGAGGCTCAGGCACACTTCTGCTGGATCACATCTCCCACACCAGGCCTGGCCACCTTCCCCCTCTTAACATAAACCCAAACCCTCCCATTCCCGATATTGGGGCTAGTAACAAGCCCTCCTCACCTCTAGCCACAGGTATTAGATCTATAGCTCCAGTAGCACCAAACACACCAAAGAGAGGTGGCCTCAAGTTGAAGAAGAAACTTGTGAGAAGGCACTCTATGCAAGTGGAACAGATGAAACAGCTTTCTGATTTTGAAGAGCATTAGTTAGTTATGAAGTTTATGCAGCAAATATTGTGGAAGTAGAGATGTTAACACCATAGATTGTGAGGAAGTACATCCATATTCTACACGAATCATTTGTGTCATTTGTGTAGACTCACAGCCATCTAGATGTTGAATAATGTATAATTAAATAAAACATATAGAATATATACATACATTGAAACTGAGCAATATAGGTAGATTTCCTCCCTGTGTTACACTCAACCTTAAGGATAACTATCTTTTGACTTCACAACATCTGCTGTATGTGTATTACAGTTTTGAATGTAAATGCCAAGACATGGTACATGGTACACCTCCTCTGAACTAGCTGATCATGTAACATTAAAGGAACACACAGGGTACATTTGTAGCTGATGGCAGATAGGGTGCACTTTGTGCATATGTAATTAGCACCATAATGGACATTCTCTCTCACATAAAAGAAGAAAAAAAATGTGATGCATTTGTCTGAGATGTAGCTTTGGGTAAGATGAAATTGGACTGTTTATAGCAATTCTGTACAAAGTGCCTTTAAAAAGAAACCTAAAAAAATAATGAGTAGATATAGTTTTTGCATAAAGACCATGTGTTCTATCCCAATACTGTTGGTCTCACATGGATCAAAATGAAGACTCATGATGAATACATAGGATGTGAATAAATAATACGCCTTAAAAAACAGGTATAACAATGGGCTATGTATAACAGCACTTTATTGTCCAAGAGAAATAAACTGAATATCACTAGTAACAGTGTTACAAACGCTAAAGCACATTCATATATAATTCTTATATGATAAACCCAAGTAACAACAAATGACATTTTAACCCTTAGTCCACACAGATATTGGTGAAACCCATCGATTAAAATGTCATTTCAAGCTAATGGCAATCAAAGCTAAAGATCATACAGCTTCCATGTAACTGACCTGTGAAGCACTGCTTCTGTTTAAGAAAAAACTTAATTTAATTCATAGTATTTTTCCAATTAGTTTGTTGTATGTTCTAAATAAATGTCTATCACTTGTGAATTTCTGTGTTTTGCTTGTTCATTTGTCATCATTAAGCAGGAGCTCAGCTGCTGGTAGCCACGCAGATGTTTATTATTAAATGTACCAGTACGTCCTCAGGCCATTTGGCAGTCCAGTGGTACCATGATGATGACAATCATCATCATCGTCGTCATTGTGATTACGTCAGACCAACCATAGAGGCACTCAGCTCCCACAGCTTCTTGGCAGCTTCATCATCCAGACCCTGAGGGGCTGTTGCTTTAGGGGCGCAGTCACTGTAATCAGTGCAGAATTTAACGTTAAACACACAACTTGATCTGTTCCTACTGAGTTGATTAAGTCACAAGAACAAGTTAATCAGTGAGAAAAAACAGTGAATAATAGCAATCAAAGGATAATTTACAATGCAACAATATCTTAATATTTTGTTCTATTTTGTTCAAGATAATGATAGGAATTTAGATAGTTCTTTCATTACCAATATATTTAGATACAAAGACCAAAAAGTTAGTTTTCAATTTATATCTAACTGAAAACAGTACAAAGATAACATATCAAATAGAGGCCAACCGATATTAGTTATCTGCTAATATATCGGTATCGGCCTTTATAATGGCTGATAACTGAAAATTTAAAAAGTAAAGAAGAGACGGGAGAAACACCCTTCAATCGTGTTATAAATGTTGATAATGCAGTTTGTCTACCAGACGGCACTCTGCATTTTCCCTGTTGGCATCAGTATTTGGAAAACCACAAAACAACCAACTGATCCGAGGAGAGTCGGGCAGAATAAATTAATAATCCACATCTTAAGGTGACAATAAAGCAAGATTATTTTAAACTGTACTGTCATATTAGTAAGGACTCATAAATAACTATGCATAAAAATGTTAGGGAAATCTGATTATGTTTCGTGTGTCTGAAAGAAAAAGAAAAAAATTGGCTGATTTATCCGTCTTTTAAATCACCAAATATTGGTATCAGTCTTAAAAGTAAAAATAGTATAAATAGTAAAAATAATATTCAAGCAACTTGGAGAGTAATTAATAATATTATTCAGAATAGATGTTATGATTATACATTTCCAAGTCATTTTTTAAATAGTGATAATGCCACAGTGGAAAGTGTAAAAAATGTTGTTGAAGATTTCAATAAATATTTTGTGAGTATAGGTACAACTTTGGCTAGTAAAATTATGGTCCCAAATGATAAAAAAGATTTCTTTAACTATTTGGTTAAGGATAATATGAACTCTATGTTCCTTGGTAAAGTAAATGAAAGTGACATAATTGAAATTGTAAAAAAATTTAAAACTAAAAGATCAACTGATATAAATTTGATAGACAGTAATTATAAAAGAAGTTACTGAGATTATTGTAAAACCTTTGACATATATATGTAATCTGTCTTTTCAAAAAGGA
>VUQS01021341.1:3969-21675 GCA_015108495.1 Heterochromis multidens | reverse complement strand
CCACTCTGCCTCCAACAATGCCCCTGGTCGAACCAGGCTTTGGTGGACCAGGGTCTGCGTACAGCCCGAGTCCACCAAGGCATGGCGTATACCCCCTTGGCACCTTACCGGCCAGCGACGCAGACCACCTGCCCCACCTCCATTGCCGGGCAGTCCTGGCGAATGTGTCCCGGCCGCCCGCACCCCCAACACTCCTGCCCCAGAGTTTGTGCGGCTCCCGGCGGGTGGGGCACAAAGCCTGCAGCTGCCGGAACCTTGGGAGAGACAGTGGGAAAAAATTGGTCAATGGAGGCGGGCGGCCGCTGCCCCGCAGCCGCGGCCCGTGATGCCGCTCCCTCCTGCAGTCTCCTCCTCGGGGCCGCTTCCCTTGGCCGCGCTGCCATGTGGTCTTTGGCCAGGGACACCGCCGTCTGTAAGGAGGTTGGCCGATGGCAGCGGACCCACTCTGCCGTGCCTGCTGGGAGCCTCTCCACAAACTGCTCCATGATGACCAGTTCCACAGGGCGTTTCTCCTCCTCCGTGGGCTGTAGCCACCGTACCGCCGCGTCGCACAGCCGCTTGGCGAAGGTGAACGGCCTGTCCCCCGGCCCCACCCGGTCCCCCCGGAAGCGCCGGCGGTAGTCCTCCGGTGCGAGGCCAAGGCAATCCACCACCTCTGCGGTGGCCCGAAAGACCCCCAAGAAGGCCTGGGGGTCATCCCCTTCCACCATCCGGTGGAGAGTCACCGTCGGGCCCGGGGAAGACAGCGGTGGCGCCAGAGCGGAGCCAGACCGGGCCACCAGATTCTCCAGAACCTTGGTCTGGTGCTCAGCCTGGCCCTGCAGGCGATCGCTTTGTTCCTGCAGCCGCTCCAGGTGTTGACGTTGCACCGCCGCCTGTTCCGTATGCATGGCGGCCAGATCCGCCACCATCTGAGCCAGGGCTTCCACGGGCTGGGCTGGCCGCGGAGCCGTCATGCTCCAAAACCGGGTTTCGGCACCACTGTAATACTAAAGGACCTGGCACACAGCGTGATAACGTTTTTGACTTCTTTATTGTCACACATATATATATACACAGCCTTCAACCAGGTGTCCTGGCTCTCCATACTCCGGTCACCTTCCCTCCAGGTCCCAGTGACCTACTGAAATAGGGAAGGCATGATTAGACGACACCTCCCAGCTGGCAATCACCCTTCCCTATCCCTGCCCCTCTGAACCCGCTGGTCCACCCCTCCCCTGCAGCTGAGCCACAAACCACACCCTGCCACACAGAGCTTTTTCCATTTTGACCTGTGATCTTCCTCAGTTACAGCAGCTTCTTAAGGAGACCAGATAGTGATCAGGACTCTTGTTGAATTCTGCAATCTGTCAGTTATATTTGAGTGTAATTGTCTGCATGTGACTGGATAAATGCCCAGTGGGGATTGGCATTGACTAGTCAAAGCCACTCTGCCCAGCTTGACACTCCCATTGTATGGAGAGAGCAGGCTCATTTGCCAAGTGTTAACCGCTTTCAGTTCCCCGTTCAGAGTTGTATCTCATCACCTGCCATGGCCCTGACTCTTGAAGACAGCTGTCCAGCAGTCTCATTTATCTCCACTTCCTGTTGAAATTGGGTTACCGCATCCCATGAGGAGCATCTTTGTGTGTCACAGAGATCCGTGCTTTCTCAGATAAAATCATCATTTAAAAGGATTTTTTTCTCCACATGGTCAAACTTTTTTTTTTTAAGTGCCTGCTTTTAAGTATTGCATGAATAACATCGGAGTTCTCGCTTCATTCCCAGACACTGCAGGTTGCTCAGAATTGAGATTAAATTGAATTAAAACATTTAGAGAAATCCAATGTTACACATATTTTAAATGTACAGTAAATATACTGTGCAAGACAAGATTGTGAGTAATTTAAATACTGCACACTATATAACCAATGTAAAAACAGACTACTGTACATTCAGTGAGCAGTCAGTGGTGAGCTCTTTATAAAGCTTTTAGAAGACTGTGGAGTTAAAATGTTTGGACACAGAGGACACTTGTACTTTATGTGATTATTTCTTTTTTGTTTTTGTTTTATGCATATTTAAACTTTACTTCCAGCTGTGGAAATACTTCACTGTGAGTACAAATAAAGTAGTTAAAAGTAGCCCCAGCTTGACTAGTAACAACAGTTTAATCCTGCTTACACACTGATTAGTTAGTCTTGTATGACGCACAGTATGCTAGTCACAGAGGTCATGTGCTTGTACTTTTATTTAAGAACATTATGCTAATGATAGTTACGTTTTCCAAAGGTAGAAGTTTTAATGCTTGTCCTTTACTTGTAATGAGCTTATTTTTACACTGTGTTAATTTTATTTAAGGAACGGGTCTGGGCATTTCTAACACTGGTAAAGTCTCATGTGATGCATTTCTCTCCTGACAGTGTTTGAGGGAGACGTCATGGCACAAACATACCAGCATGCTGATGATGCAGTGTGCTGCAGAGTTTGAATGACCTGCTTCAACACTCTTGTTGGGTTTAAGATTTATGTCAGAGCTACAAGGTGCTTAAGGTGCTCCCTGCCTGACATTTGCTGGAGTGTTTGAATGGTGGTCAGACATTTCATCAAGTCAAAGTTTATTTCTACAGCACATTTTATACATCCTCAGCTGATCCAAGTGCTGTACAAGTTACACGCACGGTGGTTAGCACTGCTGCCTCACAACAAGAATGTCCTGGGTTTGAATCCACCATCTGGCCTTTCTGTGTGGAGTTTGCATGTTCTCTCCGTGTCTGTGTGGGTTCTCTCTGGGTACTCTGGCTTCCTCCCACAGTCCAAAGACATGCAATTAGTGGGGTTAGGTTAATTGGTGGTTCTAAATTGGCCATAGGTGTGAATGTGAGTGTGAATGGTTGTCTGTCTCTCTGTTTTCGCCCTGCGACAGACTGGCGACCTGTCCAGGGAGCGGCTCCAGCCACCCCGCTACCCTGAATTGGATAAGTGGAAGAAAATGAATCCTTCAATGGAAGCTTTCAACTGGGTCACGCAGTCCTCAGAAAAATTCTCATTTTCATATTTATTTTTACTCATATCTCTATATGGGTTTCATAGCTATCTCTCACTCTGTTAAGTACTAACACTTTCAGGTTTCCTTATTTTAAATATTACTTTTGTTTTAATTTCTCTAAAGCACAGAGGATTTCACGGAGTCTGGAAACTAAATCAACTCAGAGCTGCAAATTCTTGATATTACTCTTCATAATTTTCACAGCTAAACCTAAACTAAGTACAGATTGTCACAACTAATGTCAGCGATAAATCGGACGTGTCACCTTTCATAGTGTATCTTGTTAAATGGGTGTGATTATAGTTATTAGAAACTGCAAAATACACTCTGGTGGCTCAATGCTGAGGAGAGAGAAATGAGCAGAGAGGGAATAAATACAACAAGAAGAGGATTAATCTCCATTAGACAGTAATTGCCATCAGCTAGAGGTTTTCACAGATTTTAATATATAAGGAGAGAAGAGTGAAAGAGAAATTACAGAATCCGCTATCCTGGCATAGATTCATGCCCTCATCAAAAGCTATTGTCTCTCAATTAATACAGGAGTTGATGGCCTCTGATTAATCCACATTGGTCAGCTCTGATGTTTTGAATGGCAACAATGTTGAATTATCACTCTGATATGTAGATTACAGCTACTGTTATCATTTCCTTGCTTTTTTTCTGCACCATTAGTCCGTAAATTGGATTTGAAGTTATCCCTGCCACCGATGGTGTCTGGATAATACTCATCATATTAATTGTTCAAATGTTCTCATTATCTTACCATAAACTGTCTGAAGCTGGGGATCCATTTGCACAGATGTAATAATATTAGTTTTCCCCAAAGCCAGGAAGCAGTGGAAACATCTTCCAAAACAAAATGTTAGTCCTCCCACAGTTATTACTTCATTCATCGTTCTATCTGCACAATGACAGCTGTAACTCCAAAAACTAATATACCTTTTATGATTCTGAACAAATAATGGCACTAAGTAAGAGCCCATGAGAGCTGCTGTCAGACTGATTGCAAGCAAGCTGTTTGTGTGTAAAGCTGCAGCGTGTGGCTCTAAAGCTGGCCTGTATTTTCAGCTGCTGTAGCTTCACCATGTGACTCACAGAAGAAGAAAAGGTATGAAGATAAAAAAAAGAGCTTTCTCTTTTTTTTTTTCCTTCTTTTTTTTCAAAAACTCTGCCAAAGCCCTAAACTCCTGAGTTATGACTCTGCTGCTGTACACTGTCAAAATGCTGCTGTTAAATTACCCATGGCTGACTTTTAGTGAAATTACCCAAGTCACCTTGATGCCACGCTACCTCGCAAACATCACAATTAAAGCCAAATGACTGCAGTAAAACTGCCAACCACAAAGTTACCTAGACACAACATTACATCTCTGGTGTCTTGAAAGTAGCAATTCATGATATGCTGTCATGTTTTTACATTTTCCATGGTGATAATATAAGCTGTTAGTGGTGTATAGGTAGTATTTCCCCCCAAACCTTCCTTTATATACCCTCTCAGGGAAATGCCTTGCTTGGTAATAATCAAATCTATTTTTCATCCTGTTTTACAGCAGAGGAGAAGACTTTGAAGAATGCCGTATTATCATCTGTGGAACAGCTGGGAATCAACACCTGTCTGAAGTATGTAAAGGGATTTTCTTTAGCTCATAAAACCTTATTTAATTAGTCTTCTTACAGCAGGAGGAGAGCCTGCTGCGTATAAACTATTTCAGTAAAGTCTTAGACTCACTCAGCTATGAGTAAGTAACTACCCTAAAGTATCTCTTTAACTAGATCGCTGGGCTGATGGGACTAATGTGGATGTACCTGATTTGTGTTTGGTAGGGTATTTTTCTTCATTCATACAAAGCGTGAGGAGAAAGGGTAGGTGCAGGCTAGAAGCTGTGTCGCACTCAGTTTGAAACTTTTAGCAGTTATTTTTGCTTCGATAATTCGCTGGTGAATGTTAACACGGCCCTAATCAGTTGTTTGAATACCTGTGTCTTCTCCATCGAGTCATCACTTCAGCACAGTGGTATTTTATGCTCAACACTGACATCTTTGACTTACATTGATACTGACATGCTGATGTTCATCAGGCATAAAGTTTACTGTGTTCAGCATCTCAGTTTAGCATGTTAGCATGCTGACATTGGATAAATGGCACTAAACACAAAGTAGAGCTGATGTTGGAGGTGTAAAGTTGGTTTTAACAAAACAGCGAGGCTCCGTCATTAAAGTTTCCACTGATAAGTTAATTGCATGGCATGATGTAACCACCTTAAAAGAAGAGCAGTCCAAGAATACATACCTCTATCAAGTCTGAACATTTGTGATATTTTCATGAGGAAAACAATGTCTCCCAATTTTTCTTATTTCAGTTTGATAATGTATTTGTGAAGATATGATTCAAAATGTCCCATTTTTTCCTTTCTTTCACTGGTAAAGAGTCCTTCCAAAGATTCCTGGATCCACAGACAGACTGACTCCAAAAGTTAATCACGTCTAAGTTAAGCCAACCACCAGCTCTGGTAAAATGTTCATGCCAAACCTTCAGTAACTTTTTGAGTAATCCTGCTGCCAAACAGACAAACTGAACCAATCACACATAAGCTGCTCAGCAGTAGTAATAATGGCTTAATCTGCCTTTAGTTTTCTTCCTTATGGGACTCCCTTCACTATGCAGTTTGTCACTGCATAGTGAAGGGAAAGTTAAGTTTTATTTTTACAGCACAGAAGAGTGAGAAGATCTTTTTTCTTTTACTTCCACATGAAGTATGAACTGTTTCCATGTCATGGTCACATTTGTCGCTTTGTTGTCAATGTCCTGTGAACTGTGATGGATCGTGAGCTGTTTTGGTTACTCCATATAAATTTCCAACCATTTCCCTCTACCTTTTTAGTGAACGTGCCGCTTTCTTATCTTTCTGTACACATAGGTGTCCCTTATTCTTAGTGGCAATCTGGTCTTACTGTCCCAACAGTAAAATCACTTGGAAACACTACAAAGGAAAAGATAAAAAGTTGTCTTTTGCCACTTTAACTCATAGCATATTTAAGTCATCTAAAAAATGTAAATGCTCACTTTCATTTTTCAACAAGCTCATGAACTTAGAGCCATAACATTAGAATTCACCTCAGAACCCACTCTCAACATGACTTAAAGCTGGACACACTTTTCTGAGCTGTGTCATTCAGGAATTTCTGAACACTCATGTGAGATGGTCCGGCCATAAATCAAGTCAAAGTTTATTTCTACAGCACATTAAAACACCCTCAGTTGAGCAAAGTGCTGTATATGCAATACAAAATACATACGTAATTAACACTCGTTAAATCAACAATATGCAGTAAAATTTTTGAGCCTGTATCTCGGAATGTCTGAGAGCTCAGGGCTCTGGTAGGAGTGCAGGGCTGTAGGAGATCAGGTAAGCAGGGAGGGACCACACCACTGATACTCTTAAAAACAGGTAATAAAATTATAAACTTGATCCTGAAACAGACTGGAAGCCAGTACAGGTGAATGTGAGCACGCCATTTCTTTCCTGTCAAAAAGCGAGCTGCTGCATTAAAAGACCAATGGCGCTGTTGTACCTATCTAAAAGGTTGGGTTTCCCAAATAAAATAAAATAATATATTTTTTTTACATTTAAGTGCACTTTGTTGAATAAAACATGCTGCAGGATATACAGGAATTTAATGATATTGTTCCCCTGTACTTGTGCAACTGCCAAAGATGCTTAATGATATCACTGTGTGTAATACTTGTTCTGTTCTTTATTTTCCCCACAATAGACCCTCTGACTTGTGTTACTGTTTTCACACTGCTTGTTTCTGTCTTTAACGACACCCCACTGCTGCATTACACAGTGAATATAACTCTTTCCTGAGCACCTCCTCTGAAGGGGGCTCTGCAGCTGACAAGTTTCAGGGCCTGTCCAAGAGTGCCACGTTTTTATTCTGGTATCAACACAGAGTGTGAATATTACCCACAGAGTGCTGGGTATTATAGGATTAAAAGTTGTTGTACATGAATTTATAATTAATCTTTTACTTACCACACTGGACTTGTTGAATAAAGTTTTGAGGTCTCCTCCTGGGTATTTGCTTTGGGCTTCAGTATTGCTTTATCTCTCAGTTTGATATAAAATATCCCGTTGGGCAATGTGACTTTCATGTGGGATTATGGGAACTGAAAGCAAAATAGTCGTGCAGAGAAAGGATCATTTTTAAAAATTAATATTTTTACAGTACATTTTACAGGTTTTCATTTCAGTAATTTAAAGTGGTGGTGAAATAAAAGAAGAGATATGAAACTGATAAAAAAAAGTAATAAAGAAGTAAAGTAGTTAAAGTGGAGCTATTATTTCAACATAATTTTATTCTTGAATTCTTGCAGCATAGCTTTGCATGATACACAGTTCAAGATAATTCTTGTTAATATTTAACTCTGCTGTAGTGTATTTTATCCTCTGTCTGAAACAAGCCATTTTAGCTCCATTCCCCCTCCCTTTAAACCAGTTTTCTTCTGATTGGCTCCCCTTTGCAAACAGAAGGTTCGAACAGCACAGGGGTGGGGCTTCTGTGCTCACAGCCAGAACTGTGTGCCTGAGAACACCATATTAAGGATATCCCTTCTCACTGATATCATACAGAGCCAACAACAGGAACAACTGAAACAAGGATTTAGAGCAGTCTGAAGCCCGAGCTTCACATTACATTGGCCTCATTATTTAAAACTTTGGCCATGTTTAGTATGAGAATTATACAGGAGCTGCTCAGCAATGGAAACCTATGCCATGAAGCTCCCAGCGTGCAGTGTTTGTGCTGATGTTAATGTCAGAGCAGGTTTGGAACTGAGTGCGACTTTTTTTTACGAACTATGTGCCTCAGCACTCGGTCTGTAACTCTATTGATAACTCTACTGTGCAATAATACCACTTACAGGTGATCTTGGAATATCTAAGAGGGAAGATGACTTGTTATAACAGTGGCATCCTGTTACAGTGCCACACTCAAATATGATGAACCATTTAGAAGGACCCATTCTTTGACAGGTTTTGAAAGGCATGGCTAGGTGCTTGATTTATTACATCTAGCAATGGGACTAAAAACACCTCAGTTCAAAGATTAATAGGTGTGGCTCAATGCTTTTATCCATATATAGGTATATAAAACCAAAAATGACAAATAAATCTTTGAAGAATTTACACTTGAAGATGTGAGCTTTATATATTTCATTTGTATTCACAGGTATGGGCTCTACCTCAGGCTGTTGAAAGAAGACTCTGCAAACGATCTGGTTCTGCTAATGAAGCAAGTGAAGATCTTCTTGTCCACACAGAGAGTTAAAACTTCATCAGAGCTCAGTATCCTTTACTAAAAACATTCATATACAGTAAATGGACACACTGTGGCTGTAAAAGGTATTCACCCATCTGACATTGCACAGATGCTCTTGTGTCATACTGTTTTTTTTTTTTTTTCTTACATTAATATCGCATTTATGTCATACAATTTATGATAGAGGTCTCGTCCACCATAACTTTGTAATAAGTGGATTCCTTTCAATGACATCATCATGTCCATGATATTTCTCTAAAATAATGAGTTCTTATAAAACATAACCAAATAAGATAAAAGAGATGGCCTTAGGTCTGTACTGTGCATCCTAATACATCCCAGTAAAATAAATAATAACATAATAATAATAATAATAATAAGATAATCAGTGTTATTGATGCCTCTTAGTGCTCATAACAGGTACAATTACACGAATAAGTTTGTGAACCCTTTGAAATTCCTAAGATTTTAAAACTTACTCATGAGTCACAATTGTAGATAACACAGTCTGACTAAACTAATAAACAGATTGATGTTTTTACTTTTAATGTTTTCATAGAACCCTCACCGTGCTGGTTGGAACAATAACCTCCTCTGGTAGCAACAACCTCAATCAGACATTTTCTGGAGCTGACATTCTGACTACACAATGATGAGGAGAATTTTTAGATCATTGCTATCTACAAAAAGGTTTCAGTTCATAAATATTTGTGGGATGTCTTGATGCTACAGAATCTTAAGTATTGAGGTCTCTGATTTGGTCATTCTAGAGCCAGAATCTGGAAAATAAAGTATTTTCCTGTTCTGTTGTTGATTTACTTGTGTGCTTTGTCTCAGTGGATCATCCAACCTCTCCTTAGCTTTGGGAGGTGGACCGCTGGCCTTACCCCTCCATGATGCTCCTGCCATCGTGCCATGACAGTTGGGATTAGGTTTTGGTGTGCAGTTCCCTTTTTCTTCTTAGTGTTCTACATTTTTGCCAAAAATCTCCAGCTTTTGTGACACAGAGCATTTATCCCCAAACGGTTATGGAACATTGAACTTGAGATGTGCTGTATATTAATATTTTTCTGGAGAGCAGAGGTTTCCCTTTCTTATTCTGTTTTTTTCTTATAATGGACACATGAACAGAGATTGTAGAAAGTTCTGTAGGTTTCTGGAGGATAATCTTTGCAGGACACTGTTAAGGAGGGCAACAGTCCTGAATTTCCTCCTTTTGCAAATAGTTTGTTTACAAGATCCTGTAAAAGTTGCTGTGATGGAGTTATGGTTCACACCCACCGATATTTCTTGAATAGGACTTTTCTGTAAGCCGACTCTGTGGGCCTTTATTTATATGGAGGAGCACCATTACAACCCACACATTCAACCTCATCTTCTTAAAAGCACGTGTAATTACTACAAAGTAACTCCTGCAGAGGTTCACTTGCTGCATGTCTATAATCCTCACCATTATTTTGAGTAAATGCAGAAATTCTGACAACTGTCAAGAATTCACAAACTTTTTCTTGCCACTCTGACACACAGTTTAACACACTGTCACCGGCTACAGGCTACAGTATACTGTATGTGTGTGACTGTAGTAGCAGCAGTGTAGTGTGCTGAGAACACCACAAGTTGCCCTTTTGAAGAGAGGAAAGCAGAAACAGATAGTGTCCCTCACGGTCTGATCAGCACAATACAGATTATCTTGCTCCATCTGTGCCTCAGTGAGTAGTTCAACCTTCTTTTGTCCCAAATACCAACTGACAGGCATCCTTTCTCCTTCAAATAGGTTCCTTTGTAAGCAGACAATTGAAACATGAAAACACTGAGTGGAGATAAAGAGGCCTCACAAATAGAAAATGCTGACATTTTGTTTGTAAAGAAGCTACAGCACTAGACCAGACTGACATTCGAGCTGATATCAAGAAGCTCGTTTTTGGTTATCTTTGTGTTCAGATGGTAGCTGTAAACAGATTTATTCTGATGTTTCTGACACAAAACACAGTGTACCTGTTTAAGCCAAAAAACAAAAAGTTCATATACTTAAAACTAAAAAAAATTTAGCAATAATTCAGATCCAAAATTTACCCAAAGATCTGAAGTAATCTTTCAGGTAAACAAAAAAAGTAAAGCACAGAATTTAAAGGATAGATGTTGGTTAAGTCAAGAGGTTTTTCAGTTTCATTGATGGTATTAGGTGATAGATAGATCAAACTGTTATTCCTGTCCTAGGGGACACTGTTTTATTTATAGTTCTTCGTTTAAAAATGATGTCTTGACAGAAAGCATTACAAATGCATGAGGTCTGTCAGTCAATCACTTTCAAAGAGCATGCATTTGTTACTGAGGGTTGAGCCAGTGGTTAAGCCAACCAGCTCACACTGCATTATGATTACATTTAAGTATTCACACTGTAGTTTAAGCTTCCAACTGCTGTCATAAATTTATGAATGTGAAACCAAGGCAATGTATAGTTGTTTTGCTTATGAGTAAGACTAAAAACTGTTTTTATGTTGAGTTCCCTTTAGAAAGTACTCCTCACATTAATGTATTTTTTCATTTTGTTTAAAATTAGATTGGTTGTACACACTTATTGGCCACTTCTTTAGATACACCTTTTTAACTGCTTGTTAACACAAACATCTAATCAGCCAATCACATGGCAGAAACTCAGTGCTTTAAGGCATGTAGACATGGTCAGGACGACCTGCTGACGTTCAGACCGAGCATCAGAATGATGCAGAAAGGTTGATTTAAGTGACTTTGAACGTGGCATGGTGGTTGGTGCCAGATGTGCTGGTCTGAGAATTTCAGAAACTGCTGATCTGGGATTTTCCCTCACATCCGTCTCTGGGGTTCACAGAGAACGGCCCAAAAAAGAGAGAATATCCAGTGAGCAGCAGTTCTCTGTTTAAAATGTCATGTTGATGCCACATGGGAATGGCCAGACTGATTTGAGCCAATAGAAAGGCAACAGTAACTCAAATAACCACTCGTTACAACCAACGTATTCAGAAGAGCATCTCTGAATGCACAACACATCAAACTGTGGAGCAGCAGTGGACACCACAGTGGAAGAAGACCACAGAAGATTGGAAAAACATTGCCTGGTGTGATGAGTCTTGATTTCTGCTGTGACCTTTGAATGCTAGGTCAGAATTTGGCATAAACAACATTAAAACATGGCGCCATCCTGCCTTCCGTCAACACTTCAGGCGAGTGGTGGTATAATGGTTTTAGGGATATTTTCTTGGGACCTTTTGGCCCCCCTTTATTACAAGCTGAGTATCATTTAAGCACCACAGTCCACCTGAGTATTGCTGCTGACCACGTCCATCCCTTTATGAACACAGTGTGTCTATCTTCTGATGGCTGCTTCCAGCAGGATAATGTACTGTATATAATGTTTCCAGCACTTTGTTGAATCTATGCCACAAGAATTAAAGCAACTCTGAATGCAAAATGGGGTCCAACCCGGTACTAGCAGGGTGTAACTAATAAAGTGGGTGAGTGTATAACACAACAAAGAAAAAAACAATTAACACAGCAACCACAAAAGTCACAAAACACATTACAACCTTACAAACAAATTTAGTAATTCATTCAAAAGAAATAAAGTACAACAGGCAGATTGAATTGACAGTGATACAATTATAGAAAAGATAAGCATCCCTGAATAGGTTAAAAGGTGACAAGGAACAATAAAAATGTAAAGGTAACTTATTCAGACGACCTTTATGAGAGAAAGACCAAGGCAACAGTTTATCCTGCCTGGGATAGGGTAGGTATGATTGACACGCCTTTGCAACGTCGCGTGGAGATCTGGGGCGGTGCCTCTGGATTGGCAGACTGGGGTGGTGGTCCCCATCTTTAAGAAGGGGGACCAGAGGATGTGCTCCACGTATAGGGAGATCACACTCCTCAGCCTCCCCGGGAAAGTCCATGCCAGGGTACTGGAGAGGAGAGTCCATCCGTTAGTTGAATCTCAGATTCAGGAGGAATAATGTGGTTTTCGTCCTGGTCGTGAAACACTGGAGCAGCTCTTTATCCTCTCGAGGATATTCGAGTGTGTGTGGGAGTTTGTCCATCCAGTCTTCATGGGGTATCCTGTGGGGGTGCTGCTGGAGTATGGAGTGTCTGGCCTGTTGTTATGGGCCATTCAGTCCTGCTACAACTGCGGCCAGAGCTTGATTTGTATTGCCAGCAATAAGTTGGACTCGTTCCCGGTGGGTGTTGGACTCCGCCAGGGCTGCCCTTTGTCACAGATTCTGTTCAAAGTTTTTATGGATAGAATTTCTAGGTGTAGCCAAGTGGCGGAAGGCTTCCACTTTGGTAGCCTCAGAATCTCATCTCTTCTTTTCACAGATGATGTGGTTCTATTGGCTTCATCAGTTGGTGGCCTCCAGCTCGCACTGGAGCAGTTCACAGCCGAGTGTGAAGCGGCGGGAATGAGAATCAGCACCTCCAAGTCAGAGGCCATGGTCCTCAGTCGGAAAAGGGTGGAGTGCCTACTCCAGGTCAGGGACGAGTTGCTGCCTCAAGTGGAGGAGTTTAAGTTTCTCTGAGTCTTGTTCTAGAGTGAGGGGAGCGGGAGATTGACAGATGGATTGGGGCCATTGATGCAGTGATGCGGGCACTGTACCGGTCCGTCGTGGTGAAGAGAGAGCTGAGCGTAAAAGCGAAGCTGTCGATTTATCAGTTGATCTACGTAACGACCCTCACCTATGGTCACCAGCTTTCGGTAGTGACTGAAAGAACGAGATCGTGGAAATGAGCTTTCTCCGAAGTGTGGCTGGTCTCTCCCTTAGAGATAGGATAAAGAGTGCAGTCATTTGAGAGGTGCTCAGAGTAGAGCTGATACTCCTCCACATCGACAGGAGCCAGTTGAGGTGGCCTCCTGGGTGAGGTGTTCCTGGGCATGTCCTACTGGGAGGAGGCCCCGGGGTAGACCCAGGATACGCTGGAGAGATTATATCTTTCAGCTTGCCTGGGAATGCCTCGGTTTTCCCATGGATAAGCTGGAGGAGGTGGCTGGGGAGAGGGAGGTCTGGGTTTCTTTGCTTAGGCTGTCTGCCCAGCGACCCAGCCGCTGGTAAGCGGAAGAAAATGGATGGATGGACCGAAGTTTTTTTTACTGGCTTTCTTTGGTACAAAAGGGACATTAAAAAAACTGCTTAGAACTTCTAAATGTATAAGTTGAAACAGAAGGAACAAAACAATGTTTTAGACTATAAAGTTAATAAATTTTGAAATTAATTGGTACCAGTGAAACTGACATCTTAAATCAAGAGGGAGCAAGCTGGGTCCGTCAAACATTGAATCAGAAATATGAATCTGCATAGTTGATTATATTTAATACCAAAAGGATTAAGATCAGTTTTATGTCAGAATAGTCCATTATTGGTAATATAAGTTATGAGACAAGTCTTTGTGTAACATTACATGTAAAACAGTGTCTGGTATGATGCAGAAAAGTTGAGACATTGTAGACGTCCTGCTTACAATCGCGAAAAAATCAGCAGTGAAACTAAACTGAATTAACATGATTTATATAGAGAAAAACAAAAGGAACAAACAAGAGCCTGCTGGTGCTGTCCTGCTGACTTTTATTTCACTAAGCTCCACTTGGATCCTTTTTTATTCTTAATGATTTTTAAATATTGTGGTTTGTGAGGATGCCAGAAAAAGTATGAGAACCACTCAAACCCTCAACTGACACTTCTTTTGTTTGGCTCTAGTTTTTGTCCAGGCTTGTTTACAAGGAAGCTCAGGGATGGTGTGGGCGTGGGCCTAGAGCCAGAGGGTGAGTATCATCGCCAACGCCACTGTCTCTTTTTTAAACCTTTACCCTCTTTGTTTACATTCATATCAGGGAGCCCTAGAGATTAATAGTCTGCTTTTCATAAGTAAGCCAATACAGAAAGGACTCATGTTTAAATATGTTTAACACAGCCAGTAAAAATGGAACACAATAGAGGGCCATTTTATGAAAAAGCCTCAATTCTTTTGGAGCGGTTGCATGAGAAGAAGGATGCCTCTACATTAAAAAGGGAGCTGAGGCCATGTCATTAGGTTAGATTAGTATAAAGACTGGAAACAAGTGGAAATAGCTAGCCTGGCTCTGCCCAGAAGCAACAAAAACCACCTTCAAGGAAATGTAAAGCACAAGAATTAAAGTTATATTGTGCTTGTTTAATCTGGACAAATACTGGTGCTGAGTTGTCGCCTGAACGAGTTTGCAGGCTTCGCTCCATCTACAATAACTTTTGTTCAGTATTTATTATCCCCACGATAAACCTAAACAGCTGCACAGTAATCCAGATTCAGTGTTTTGCTATAAACATTAATAATTTAGTTCAGTTGTTTCATTTATATAGCAGCAAATCACAACAACAGTCGCCTCAAGTTTGAAATAATCAGAAATCAGTGCATCTCTACAACCATACCTGAAGTAAAGACGCTCTGACACCACTTGAGCAAAATCTGTAAACACAATAAGCATTTTTGTCGCTCTCCAAACTAACTGTCAACTTTTATTGCAGGTTCAAAGAGTTCTGAAATCAGAGTGAAAACCAAACACACAAAGGGAGGAAATGATGCCGAAACTGACCTCACCGTGTAACAAACACACTCTTTTCCATCTTGGACAAATCGGTGTGCTAAGCTGATGATTGAAGCCTTCTAACTGTAAAACAATATGTTTCTATTGGGAGATAAATGCTTTTTTTAAGGACTAATCCACTCATTCCTACTTGTTTTAATGTTCTTTTAGCATTAAATAGTTTAAAGTGTGCATTTTTTATTTGGTCTTTTTTGTCTCCTTGGTGTCTGCATCCTTACAATACCATTTTAGGTAAACAGCATGTTTGCAGGTGGTCCGAAAAGGCAAAACACAAAGTCCAGAAAGGGAACTAAACACTGTAACAACTGAAACATAAAGCTCGGGAAACCACTGGGACGAGGTGAACAGACACTCTGACAAAGGACAAAGGGAGACAGTGACTATTTATACGCACAGCTGGGCAATCAGGGAAGTGGAGACAGCTGGGGAGAACGAGACGCAGCTGAACTAAATTACAGAGGTCGAGAAAAGGGAAAGCAAAGCTAAAAGGAAAGCACAAGCAACAACTAACTCAAAATAAAGCAGGAAGTGAGATAACTAAACGGGGAAAACACAGACATATGAATGAGCTTAATATGGGAGACTTGACACAAGAGGATGGAGCACAGGAAAGAATTAAACTCTAAAGCAACTTTGAACTAAGAACAGAGCTAAATACACTCAGGGAGAAAATACATGAAACAATATAAACATTAAACCCAGAATCAAATAGAATATTTAAATAAACAAAAGTTGAAAGTCCAAAAACTCTCAAACGCTGGGTCAGACGACCCAGGACCATGACATCAGAGAGCTTTAGATGCAGTAGAAAGATACCGTGTTGACTGGAAACTAAGTGTAAATCCTAATAAAAGGAAATTCTATATTACAAGTGATGAAACGTTGTCTCATTTAACTATAATAAAAAGGCAAGAAAAGTGTGTCAGGCTGGGAAAGCACTTTATAGTGTTGACTAACGCTAGAGACCTGGGATTTTCTGTTGAAAGCCAGTTACAGCCGTTGGACCAGATGGTTTTACCAGTATTGCTATGTGGGTCATCAAGCTCATTGAAACTTTTCGTGTTAACTTTTTGAAGAAGTTAAATAAAAATGCTGCAAATTGTGCTGTATGTGGAGAAGTGGTATATTTAAACTGATCAAGAGTCAAATGTGGGATTTTCTTCTGGTGTAGCTTATTGAACTGTAAAAGGAGTAAATGATCCTTCCTTATATTTGGTTTCTTAAAGAATCAATATGATAAGGGTGTTTTTAAATCACAGTGGATGGGGAAGTTAAAGCAAGGATTTGATTATATAGGGTTTCCTTATTTTGGGGGATGGACAGGTGTGGTGAGTGAAAGGTACAGAAAAGCTGCAGTTGAGATGAGGATATCTGATGTCCTGAGGCACAAGTGGAAACCTGAGATTTTTAAAAATCTGTGAAAATTATAGGATGTTTAAGCCACAGCTCCAACTGGAACATTCCCTGTGTAGTGTAGATGATTCCATTTGGGAAGCTTGAGGATGAGTGTCATTATTTGTTTGAATGTGTTTTAAGCTGTAAAGTTAGATTGAGACCAAATGTATATAAGATGGAAAAGTTGTATAACTAAAGATATTACCATGCAGTGGATGTGGGTAATTTGTTGATATATCTATTTCTTTCTTTTGTGTGTGTGTGTGTGTGTGTGTGTTTACCTCCTGCCTTGTTTCACATTCATAGACGGTACTGTGCATAAGTCTTGAGCCACCCCTTGTCTCTTTATATTTTGTTTCCACAGAGCCAGACTTGTAATTTTTTAAAGTGCTCTTGAGCAACAGTTCTCCAGCTTTCTGAAGGCCTTTCAACGTTTTTCTTTGGACGTTGGCTGCTTTTTCACTCATTTTCAGTCCAGTCTTTGTACCTGACCATTTTCAGAGGGATATTTTTTTTTTTTATTTGTTAAGCCACTTAACACTGACCTATGAATCAATCAAGCATAAAAAAGGCTCCTAACTCCAAGGATGAACCAGTGTTGTGTCTACACATAACAGACAACTTAGCAAAGAACCAGTTTTAAATTGTATCTTTAGACACTTTGTTACTTGCAGCCTGTCACAGAAACATCATTTCTTCTGATTTCTTTAGTCGAATCTACAAAAAATGTCAAAAATAACACAGATTGACAGACATGAAATAGTATTTTCACACCAACAAGGTGATTTCCAAACAGCTATTAGCTGAAAACTTGGCATATCTCAGCATGGTGTGCAGTGTCCTTACAAAATTGAAGACAAAAATGGGAGGCCTGAAAACTATCTACAGCAGATGAAGAGTATCCTTAAGAAACAGCGAAAAATCCAGCAAAGACCTGAAACAGGACCTGAGAGAAGCATCTGGACCTTCAGCTGATCCATCTACTGTTCACTGAAGCCTCATCAGAAATTATCTCAGTGGAAGGGTGGCTGTGAAGAAGCCATTCTTAAGGAAGGGAAACAGGGAGAAAAGGCTGAGGTATTCCAAATACACAAGAACTGGACTGAAAATCAGTGGTAACATGTCTGATGGAGCGATGAATCCAGATTTTATATTTTTGGTTCAAACTGTCATCAGTATTTACAGAGTGTCTACAGCGATCTCTAAAACACGGTGGATGCTCTGTCATAGTTTGGGCTGCATTTCAGCCAGTGGTGTTGGAGATCTTCTCAAAATTGATGAAATTATGAACACAGAAAAGTACCATCAGATTTTGATCCACCATGCAACACCATCTGGAAAGTGTGTGAAT
>VUQS01021334.1:17619-28651 GCA_015108495.1 Heterochromis multidens | reverse complement strand
TAGCTGTAGTGACTGACTGAGTAGTCTGACTGGGGCGGTCCTCATGTGAGCCGGTTTCGTTGTAGCGCTTGATGGTTTTTGCGACTGCACTTGGGGACACATTCAAAGTTTTTGCAATTTTCCAGACTGACTGACCTTCAGTTCTTAAAGTAATGATGGACTGTCTTTTCTCTTTACTTAGCTGATTGGTTCTTGCCATAATATGAATTCTAACAGTTGTCAAATAGGGCTGTCAGCTGTGTACCAACCTGACTTCTGCACAACACAACTGATGGTCCCAACCCCATTAAGAAGGCAAGAAATTCCACAAATGAACCCTGACAAGGCACGCCTGTCCAGTGACATCCATTTCAGGTGACTACCTCATGAAGCTCATGGAGAGAAGGCCAAGAGTGTGCAAAGCAGTGATCAAAGCAAAGGGTGGCTATTTTGAAGAATCTAAGATATAAAACATGTTTTGGGAAAATAGAGAAAAAACATTAAATGGGAAGGTGTGTCCAAACTTTTGACTGGTAGTGTATATAGAGTTTTTTTTTTTTTTTTTACCTTTTTAACAGAGAAAGGCTTATTATTCCCTTCTCTTTCCAGGCTTGAAGCCAAGCTAACCACCTACTAGTCACAGCTTTATATTTATTATGCAAATGCGAAAAACATTTTTATCAAAAAATTCAAGATTTCATTATCTGTCTGTGAGCTGCAATACAGGTGATGTCAGATTACTTAATTTACTGTAAATAATACATTGACAAAACAATTTTTTCAAGACATCAAAAATTTCAAATGTGATATTTTTTAACAATCTTTTTCTAGTTCACTTTCTAGTACAGAAAGGACTAAACAGTAAATTGATAGCTGATTAAAAATTATTTATTTTCTGTTAAAAATGAAATGATAATAATTTTTCATGACTGGTTAATAAGTTTCAATTGTCTGGATGCATATTGTAAAGTTGCAACTTTGTTATAAAAACCTTGTAAATGGTTAATAAATAATTTGTAATGCAGCTGTAAAGATTATTTGAATGGTGGTCTCAATTTTGTCACCATAGCTGTGTTCTGGCACTGACTGACTGAAAGGACAGCTTGTGGATATTTGACATCATGGGAATTACTGATTACAGTAATGAAATCTTTTTTCCAAAATATAAATAAGATTTGGTAATTGTGAACATAATAAAATATATGAAATGCTACCTATGTGAAATATTGTTATTAGGTGAATGTAATGTAATGCAAGTATGATATACCCCATAATGAAATATATAATTCATAAATCAAGCTTTTATTAGACAAAGTAAAAACAAAAATTATAAATATTATATTACTATAATTAGCGTAGAACCAGGTTAGGCTCATCTTTTTGAATATAAATTGAGTCTAGCCTTTTGTCCTGGAGCAATGTGGTCCAGGTATTTACACATTTCTGGACAAAGCCCCTAGCATGGTGGCGTGGTGGTTAGCACTGTTGCAAGAAGGTCCTTGGTTCGACTCCACCATCTGGCTGGGCCTCTCTGTGTGGAGTTTGCATGTTCTCCCAGTGTTTGAGTAGGTTCTCTCTGGGTACTCTGGCTTCCTCCCACAGTCCAAAGACATACAGTTAGTGGGGTTAGGTTAATTGGTGATTCTAAATTGCCCATAGGTGTGAATGTGAATGAATGTCTGTTTCTCTGTTTTGGCCCTGCAACAGACTGGTGACCTGTCCAGGGTGTACCCTGCCTCTCGCCCTATGGCAGCTGGGATAGACTCCAGCTCCCCTGCGACCCTGAATTGAGTAAGTGGAAGAGAATGGTTGGAGATAGATAGATACCTCTAATACCTCTAACAGTTTTGCTTGAATATTCATAAATATTACAAACCCCCAGGGCCTTATTTATTTTCACATTCTGAACCTGTCAAATATACATCTCTCTTGTAACATTTACCTTATTAGTCTTTAATGCATCACACAGGATTCATATGCTGCTTCTGAATCATTTACATAACAGGGAAAAAATTATCCATTTGCCACTAACAATTTATGATTGTGATCCACTTGAAAACATATGCTTATCTCATCCCCAGAAATAGTGATTTTTATGACTTCATTGCCTTGTGCATGATAGGAGCTGTCAGGCATTTTGTAAAAAAAAAAAAGAAAAAAAAAAGTTTTTTTTTTCTTTTGCAGTGAATCTCTGATTTGCTGTAAATGCAATTGATGTTTATTTCTTTAGAAATGAGTTATTGGCATATTCTCAAATCCAAGCTTTCCCAATCCCCCTTCTACAGCTCAGCTCAACAGCTCAGCGATCAATCACTGGCAGCTCTCCTCCTTCCTTTCCTGCTGTATCCCCTATGGTGTGTGAGTCAGCCTAGATTTTCAAGAATTAGAAACTCATATTATCTAGACGGTGGACACAAAAATGTTTACTTTGCTTTTACTGCTTTTTAAACACCTAGAAAAAGTGGTTAAAAAACCCCAAAGTTAAAGTATTGCTAAAAAGCTGTGTTTGCAGTTTGAAATATGTGTCTTTAAAGTCATGAGGGTAGATCTACATGCTGATAGATTAATTTACATTTTGACTGTTTATTATCTCATATGCATGGCTTGGGGAAAAAAAATAGCATTAGATGCCTTCTCATAGCAGTGGAAAGTGATGAAAAATGGTGCAAGGGTTGAAATGATTTTCTTTGATTCTACAGACCATTGGGGGATTTCTCTCAGCAGGCTGATGAAAAGTTAGACTAAAATCTAATAGAAAAGTCTCCAGTCTAATACCCGTATGGTCAGAAGCTGCTGAAAATCATTTGTAAGACTATGTCTCTTTCACCCACTTCCAACTTTTATGACTTCAAAATGTCCAGCATTTTTCTTCAAGTGTGTCAAATTTGAATGAGGACATTATTCGGCTTTTTGAGCCCCTTCATACTTTCTAAAAGCAACTGAATCAGCTTTAATGCCTCATTAGGCATCAGAAGAATTTCCCAAAGGATAACAATCATATCAGCCAGCTGCAACAGGAGGACAGTGTAGATTTATAGATTTATATCTGACCGTCAATAATGAAGCGTCTTGTGATTAAGGAAGCCAGAATAAAGCTTTTTTTAGGAATGTCTGACAACATTATGTCAAATACTTTGATATACTTCTGTTAGAAGACTTCAATGTAATAAACTACTCATTTATACACTGTGTACTTAATTTTGTAAAAATACATTTTTAAAAATGGACATTTGAAAATATTTTAAGCTATAAGACCCCTTTTTTAATTACTAAACAACATCAACTAAGTTAACAGTTTTGATCAAATTCCACATTGTTCCATGAGATAATGCTTTACTGAAAGTTAAACAAAATTACATTCCAAGTGTTGAGGATAAACAAATTAGATTTTCGGGTGAGGGGCAGTGTAGGCTTGGGAGAGAAGTCTTTTCTTTTTTTTTTTAAAGGGTAATCCTGAGTGAAGATCTGCCAGTAACATCTTTGAAGGGTATGGCAAGGACACCGAGGTGGGTGCCAGCAGTCAAGACCATCCTCAAACAAACGCCTTTACCAGAGAGGGGATTAAGCCTTGGGCTTTGAGAGTAGGAGTTGGATTGAACTGTGCAGGAATGTTGAAAATACAGCAGAAGTACTTTTTTTTTTCTTTTTTTTTTTTTTTCCCTGAATGTTACAGATGTTTTAGATTGAACAAGGTATATGATAGGGAAAAAAACAGCCCAGTTTTGCTGAATTTCCTGCATACATTCAGATGCAAATGTTTGTATTAAGTAGATTACTCTGTAGAATCTCCCTGACCTTTGTCACAGCATTGTAGGTTCAAGATTTCCATCAATCTCGCAATGGTTGCAGCTCAACAAATAAATCAAGAGTATCATGGATGCAAAGCTGTGAAATCATAGCTATGAGAGTAAAGAGAAGCAGTGGAGAAAACATTCTATAGCTTTTGCACAGATTGTCTCTAAAGATGGTAGATATTGGATCACCTTGTTTGCAAGAAATACCTCTCAACGCAGAGACTAGATTAACACAAGCTGTGCTTCTGCACCATCTTATTTCTCACTTTTTGTTCACTTCACACTGAAGGACCTTGCTACTGTGCAATTCTGTGGGGAAAACTGAATGAACAACCTTCCCTGGGAGACTAATAATATCATGGATCCTGAGTGCTTGCTCTCTGTGATGAGCCCTAACAGAAGGCTTGACAGGAGAAAATGATGTGTTGTTCTCTGCTGGGATAACAGTCCAGGTCCCCCTCAGATGATTGCTGCTGAGATATGAAGTGTACATAAACTACAGGTTTTTTAGATCCTTGAGGGTCCATGAGGGAAGAGAAACTTGTAGAGCAGGGGAAATGAGTGACACCAAGGAGTAAATGGAGCTGCTGAGAGACCCTCAAGTACCATGCATACATGTGTGCACTCTGTCAGTCTCTCAATGCATACAAACAGAGAAAGCACACACTTCAAAGCATCTACAAATTCAAGACACACTTGAAATGAAGTACACCAAATTACTTGCTAAGTTGAATCCTTAACATTTATGTGAATATTTCATCACTGAGCCAAATATCTCTTGCAGAAAGGACAGGGGTGGGCCATTCTGATGGCCATAATGGTCCAAGGCTCTCACTGATACATTAAAATGTATCAGTAATAAATCTAAGCTTTAAGTAAATTATGCATATATAACAAGTAATCACTGCAAAATCAAATTACTAGAGTTTATTATATTAATTCTAATGTTGTTTTTAAGTGTAATTTAATACACTACAACAGTATAGTTGGTAATCAAAATGTGAAAACAACAGTGTGTTAGGTATTAGGTTACTGAGTATGCCCATGTATACTCTTTTGCATATAAGATACAAACCAAGAAGGGGACCCACTCTTAAGACCCACCAGTATAATTAGGGTCCAACTGTGGCTCAGGTAGTAGAGTGGGTTATCCTCTATAAATAAGGCAGTAAATGGGCAGCTTTCTGGTTATTTGTTAGGCATGAACATAATAAATGACCTATCAAGGTGCTTCTGGAGGCTCTCTCTTCCATAGTAGTCAAAAGTGATCTTAGGACGTTTTCATGTGTAATCCTTTCTAAAATAACCAAACTGAGGCCACTAAATTGGGCAAAATGTGGGCCAACAGAAAATGGACACTTTGTGTCTTCACATAGTGAGGTCATTTAAAAGAAGACTTTCTGCCATACTTGATTTCTGAAGGGGCCCCAGTCTTCTTTCTAATCATAGAATGGAGCTCCCAGACATTTACTTCATGGGATTATGGCTCATGATGGCATTTCTCACTTATTTAAGACTTTCTACGAACCAAACAATGAACTGATTAATCGAGAACATAATCAGATTAATCCATATTGAAAATGATTATTAGATGCAGCCATTTTAAATTATTAACATTATTAACATTAACACCAGCTGGACACAAAATAGAGTATATAGCATGTGTTGTAATGGTTAAGCAAAACAGTACACACTCACCAGACACTTTATTAGGTATACCTGTTCAACTGTTAACCAACACAAATATCTAATCAGCCAATCACATTGCAGCAACCTGGTCAAGACGACCTGCTGAAGTTCAAACTGAGCATCAGAATGGGGAAGAAATGTCATTTAAGTGACTTTGAATGTGCCATGATTGTCAGTGCTAGATGGGGTGATCAGAGTATTTCAGAAACTGCTGATCTGCTGGGATTTTCCCACACAACCATCTCTCAGGTTTACAGAGAATGGTCTGAAAAAGAGAAAATATCCTGTGAGCAGCAGTTCTCTGGGAGAAAATGCCTTGTTGATGTCAGAGGTCAGAGGAGAATAACCAGAATGCTTCAAGCTGATAGGAAGGCAACAGTAACTCAAAAAACACTCGTTACAAACAAGGTATGCAGAAGAGCATTTCTGAATGCACAACACGTCGAACCTTGAAGCAGATGGGCTACAGCAGCAAAAGACCACACAAGCGCCACTCCCGTTAGCTAAGAACAGGAAACTGAGGGCACGACTTGCACAGGCTCACCAAAATTGGACAATAGAAGATTAGAAAAACATTGCCTGGTCTGATGAGTCTCAATTTCTGCCGCACACTTTGATCCCCTTAGTACCAACTGAAAATCATTTAAACACCACAGCCTACCTGAGTATTGTTGCTGACCATGTCCATCCCTTTATGACCACAGTGTACCCTTCTTCTGATGACTGCTTCCAGCAGGATAACATACCATATCAGAAAGCTCAGATCATCTCAAACTGGTTTCTTGAACATGACAATGAGTTCACTTTACTCAAACGGCACCTTTGGGATGTGGTGGAATGGGACATTCACATTATGGATTTATAGCTAAAAAATCAGCAGCAACTTTGTGATCTATCATGTAAATATGGACCAAAATCTCTGAGGAATGTTTCCAGCAGCTTGTTGAATCTATGTTACAAAGATTTAAGGCAACTATGAAGGCAAAAGGGGGTCCAACCTGGTACTAGCAACATGTACCTAATATAATTTCCAGTGAGTGTAAAATCTGTTATGAGGCACATAAGAACTGAGTACTCAGTATTGCCTTTTCACTGTGCAGTTATTATCATTCTCATTATCATTCTCCTCCACCTCTCATATTCTACTTGTGCACACTTTAATAACTGTGCAACATGATCAATTTTGACAGTGCACAGGTGAAGATGAGTGCTCCCATCCCTATATGACTGACCTATTTTTTTTTCTTCTCTTGATAATCATAGAGTGAAAAGGGAAGCTCACTTTCCAAATACATGCAAATTACACAGAGAAAGCCTCCCGAGAGGTCTGTTTAAATCCACTCCACCTCTATTCACAAGTTAAAAATAAAAATGTGAGTTCTGAGTGTGCAGATGTACAGTTTGTGACTGTGTAGCAGTAATAATAACAATTTCTATATTTATATAGCACCTTTCAAAAACAGGTTACAAAAAGTATCACGGTTACATAAACAGATGAACCTAACGATTTTCCCTTCAGCAAGCACTTGGCAACAGTTGGGTGGAAAAAATATTTTAACGGTGAGAAACCTCAGACAGAGCCAGGCTCATTGTGGGCGACCGTCTGGCTCCACTGGATAGAGGTACAATAGAAGAGATGAGAGAGAAAAGATGTAGGTGGTTGTAGTTTCAAATTTTACTGTAAATACCGTGAATATATCATTATATAAGACAATAATGTATCATAGATCAGCGATCCGCAAGCAAAACCATATGTTAATTTGCTGTTAATGATGTTTCAGTGATGTTTATTTGCTGTTAATGTTTTATTAGGGCACATTTCAGGATGAGCAAGGGCAAGAAAATCCAAAGTTTGAGCTCTGAGTTATTGGCGTATACAAATCTCCCAACTTGTAAATTGGGCGACATGGGAAAACCCTTGGCAATACATTAGAAGGATGTTCAAAGCCAAAGCATCCCATCGATTTGACCTGTGTGGGCCTCGCAAGCATGAGCTATTAGTATATTCTCAGATGCTGTTTTCAGATTTGTTTGTGTAAACGAGGTCCCACGACATTTCTGTGGTAAACAGCTCCAGCTATCAATCTGCTAGATAGCAGGGACACAATAACCTGTCCTTGGGCATTCACTCTAGTCTTTTTTTATCCTACATGGTACTGTAATAGCCCTCATTTTCCTTCAGTTTTTTTATCGAGTAAAATGTTCCAAACATTCACTGGGCATGTCTTCTACAATTAAATTCTGAACAGACTTGTGGAGAGTGCTTCAAAAGGCCTTTTGTTACATACATAAGAGCTGCTTTACTAACAACAACCATTATGATGGAGGAGAGCTACATATTTATTTTACAATAGGCCAGTGATGAGTGGAAGGCAGGCAGTTTTTTTTTCTTCTTCCTTTGGGGATCCATGTGAGGTTTGATGTGTGGATACATTGGTTAAATACTGGCTTTTATGTACATCTAGAGGAGAAAGTAAACATTGCTGGGAGTCTTATCAATAAATTACATGATAACTTTCTATTTATTGTACCATTCACTATGGAACATCACTGCTTACCAATA
The DNA here is from genome assembly GCA_015108495.1 of Heterochromis multidens. Taxonomy (NCBI): domain Eukaryota; kingdom Metazoa; phylum Chordata; class Actinopteri; order Cichliformes; family Cichlidae; genus Heterochromis; species Heterochromis multidens. The sequence goes on along the minus strand of VUQS01021334.1, from coordinate 20,626 downwards.
AAAAACAAAGCCTGATTCTGCACATAGAACATTGCACGTTGCTTTTTTCGACTCACTTTCTTTTGATTGATAATACTGCAGAGCAATGTGGCTGTGTGTAAATCACTGCAATTGCATTAGGAGTTTCAATGCATCTCTAAAAGTGAATTAAAGAGCAAAATCAACCGTCACTGGCAGCAGACTTGACCTGTCATATTTTAATACTTGCAAGTCTGCAATTATTTCCTCTCCAGAGAGGAATCTAATATCCTTGTCCAGGGGATATTAGTGTTCCAGACTTTTAGAAGTGGAATAGTACAGCTTTAGGTATTTGTACTTAGGTCAAATATTTCCATTACATGCTATGTTATGCTTCAGAGTGAAATATTGTGCTATTACTCAATTGCTATACATATATTTGACAACGTCAAAATTAGAAACACTAAAAATGACCAGTTGTTACAAGTTAAAATGGGAAAATGTTGCTTCCTCATATAATACATTACACCTAGGTCTAGGTACTTTTAGCTGCTACCTTATTTCCCAAGAGGTCACCACTGCAGATGGATCCACATGTTTGATTTGGCACAGATTTTGCACTTTCTTACACAACCTTCCCATTTTATTTGTGCTTGGGACCAGCACGAGGAGTTCACTAGTTTGTGACCCCCCCGAGGCTGGGTTTGTCTCTCCTCACGGTCTCGAACAGTGTAACACAAATGTGTTAGGCACTCTATAATAGTGCATAACTAACACTAATCCAATGTAGTGTATAACTGTTTAGCACTTCTTGTTTATCAATTATGACTTTCAATATGTCAGTACAGTTTGCAAAAATATATTTCTACCTTTACGTATAACCTGGGTATTTTTGCACTCTTCTTTCTCCTACCACATATGTTATTATTGTTGTACATGAAAGTGTGCTATAGCTCCCAAGCGACACAGGCCTAATGATTTGAAAGCACTGCCGCAAAAGACATATGGCAGAAATGCAAAGTACGGACAAACAATAAAAAAAAGATTAAAAAGCAAAAAGGTGATAATAGAATAATAATAGAACATACATAACAATAATACAACAGAACAATTAGCACAATAATGCAATTACATTTATCAGTCACAAATACTTCATTAGCCAATTCAGGCATGTTTTTAATTAACTTAGTAAAGCCAGTTTTCTGCCTTTTTAAAAAATGTTTTCTGTCAACTTGAATGTATTTAGATCCATGGATTGGATTTTTCTCCAATAATTTTGGAACAAACTTCACTGTAGAATATTTCCCTTCTTATCCATCCAACACATGGCCAATACACACTCCAAAAAAAGCAGCCCAGATATTAATCCAGAAAAAAAAAACAAAAATAAACTGTAACACATTTTGTCAACTCACTACCTTAAAGGCTATTTTAACACTTAAGAGTTAAAACAACCTCTATTCCTCACCTGAGCACACAGTCCAAATTGCACTCAAAGAGGTCTACGGTAACTTCAGACTTTCAGAATGAGGTTTAAACAGACTAATTTCAATTTGCTTCTACTGTGTTTGCTGAGTAGGAAAAAAGGGACTGTGTGATCACAGTGTTGACAAAGACAGCTACATCAAGCAAGCTACATTAAGCTACATCAAGCAAGCAAGACAGATGGAGTTTACACAGTAAAACAAAAGATTTTGGTCAGAGACCAAGAGACACGGTGGAAAACAAAAAACTGGAAATAAGACCCAGATCAAAAATGTGCCTGTTCTGATCTTTTGTTATCTTTATCTCATAAATACAGCTGAAAAAAAAAAAAAACAGTGAAATGCAGAACTACACAAACTGATTAGTAACTTTTGGAATATTTATCCAAAATTTATATAGTTGCGTATACATATGTGTGTGTGTGTGTGTGTTTAAATGAAGGTTGCAGAATACAGAAGAACCAAGGAGAAAACCCTGAAAAGTACTGGGTGAAAAAGCAGAGTTACTGGACTTCATATAGGAAATGTGCTGGCAGAGTGTGCCTGTCTCTCCACACTCTACTAGGTTCTGAATGTGAACAGTGGATAACAAGCAAAAACGGTACAAAGTGGATAGCCGCCATGCAACAACAAACCTATGTGAATAGAAGTCAAGGGATTAAATTTTAATGTCTATTTGGTTCTCATTATACTTAGATGGTGCATCATCAAAATACAAACAGACCTGTTACAGAGACAGCTTCAGATGTTTGTCTTAGCTATTTCCTAGCCAATTTCCAAAGCAGTTGGCATTCATCAACATTCTAACAATGTGCCTTGGCACCCAAAAGCCATTTGCAACATTTCAGAGTGGGACAAAAAACAAGCGTCTGCTGTTTTTAGTTTCATTCTGTTCTCAGACTGAGCATCTGGAGTTTCTTTTTGAGGAGATTCAAAAACAAATAAGACTATGAGGGCTCCAGAGTTTCAGCGGGTCTTTGAGAGAGCCACATCTCTCTTTCTTTATAACTCTCTTCCCCCCATGCTGCGTTTGGAGATAACACTCTATACATCATACTTTATATTCTACGTGAGGCATTTATCATTTATTATTTCTAAAATACTGTGTATGTGGAAAGAACTAAAATATTAATCATAATCTATGTAATTTTTTTTTTACCCACCACAGAAACTAAGACAGCAGGCATCTTTCTTCTACCTCCTTTTTAACAGTTTGCTATTGAATCATTAAGATCTAGAAGGCTTGCAACACTCTCTTAAACCATCACTTATTTGCAATGCTAATGTGACCCCAAGTGAAGTCTAAGTGAAATGGATTCGCTTGAATAATACACCTGTGCTTACATCCTCCCACCTAGTTCCACCAAATTTTCACAAAAAGAGCAGTTATGCATAAATGTGCCCCCCGTGGGAGTGGCTGCTAACACAGAGAAACCCCTCTGTAGCCTGCTCGTCTTGATCTTTCAGTAGGGTAATCAGTTGCCATGAATAGTGAGCAAACTTCAGGGCAGAGTTTTTAAAAAGTAGAAATTTATGCCTCAACAAAGTTCAGCATTCTAAATTTT
>VUQS01021334.1:0-11206 GCA_015108495.1 Heterochromis multidens | reverse complement strand
AAAAAGAAAAAAAAAAAAAAATTAAAAATGTAAAAAAATTTTTTTTTTTTTGTTGGTGTGGGGGGGGGGGGGGGGGGGGGGGGGGGGGGGGGGGATCTGTCTGTCTTCTATATGTAGTATAGTAGCAGCAGGAAAATTATTAAAATTTTCATCATTATTAAAATGATTATTAATTAAAATTATTTTAGTGGTGGTGGGATTACTGCACTTGGTCCCCCTCAATACTGACTCCATGGCAAAGGTAGGTAGTTAATAAGCATTATGGTTTTTTTTAGAAAAAGTAACATTTAAGCAATACTGATAAAAACAAGCATCTAAACATCAGCTTGTTAACATTATTAGGATGACCATGCTGGTGACAATTACCATTTTGCTCAAAGCACAACTGTGTAATATAGATGCTTAGCCATGCATCAGCTGGTCCTGCTCTGTTTGACCTACCTCACCAGTAGCTCCAATTCAGCTGGCTGGATTGCTTTGCAAAGTATGGAAATTACAGAAAAGGAGGGCATCATTTTTGGACTTTTCACTGTTTTTTTTTGCACCAGCTACCGCTGTTAAGTGGTTGTGTCGAAAATATTAATTTTAATAAAGACATTGCCCATGGCCTGCCATGGCCTCCCACACCAAAATAAGGTTACGTAAAGGAGCCATTCTAACATGTTTCAGTACATTTTCTTTTGTAATGACAATAAATGTGGAAACAATATGACATACTCTTGAAACTGCATTTATGTTCTGAAGGTTCCTCAAGCTGTGCATCATCTGACTTACAAGTGGACAGCTCATAAATGAAAAAGTTTTCACAGTGTACTCTTACTTCTTTACACTAAAAGAAAGATCATTTTATACGTTTTGGACTGTATGTGGCCCATGAACTAAAACAAGGTGAACTCTTGCAGTTTTGTTCTTGGGATGAAAATTGCAGGAATTCATTCTTTTTGCTGAACTATTCTTGTTGTACTCTAAGGATACACTTCCTGTTTATTTGTTTTCTTTTTCAGAAGTTATGCACCTATTCACATGTTCCACTGGTGATGCTGTACACTATTAATTATTTGTATCTCTTTTTACATGTGAATGCATGCTTACACAAGGACATGTACTAATCAAGCACAGGTACATCTCTGACTGATTTGTTAAGCAAATGCGAGTATATTAATATGTCAGGGGAAGCCTGATTAAAATTTAAATTGATGGGCGAGTCCGGATTCCTCTGTGCTGCGGCTGTGTATTCACAGGGTGTAATCTTTGATCATAGATCATGCATTATTGGTGTCATATTTAGAGCGCATTAACTTCTAATGCTTCACTTTGAAATTGGGGTTGCCTCACTAAGCATCCTAAACACTTTACGATTATATTCTCATTATTGATTGTTTATGACAAATTATCCAAGGTTCAAAATCTCATATAACCGTAACACTGAAGCATCAAGCTTATGGGGGAAGACTTAACCTGGAATATTTTTGGAGGTGGGTTCCTTTTCCCCGAGTCCCACATTTGATTAAAAGTGAGACTGCATTACTAATTTGCAGCACACACATTTCAATGGCATTACGTTTGAAGTGAGGAGGAAAATCTTCAGTTCAGTTTAAATCTCCTCGCTTGGTAAACCTTTTGTTTTCTAATAATTTCCACACCAGAGAAGGTGGGTTGAATACTCTAATCTCATAAGCGGCTTAATTCAGATACTGTGACTTCATTACATTCTCTGCTGTTTGTAAACTATTCTCCTGAAAACTGCAAGTTGCTAGGGTTGACTGGAAGACAGGGTGTATAAAACTTGAGAGAAAGCCTTTGTTTCTTAGACAATGCAAGGTGTGTGGGAACACCATACTCTAGAGGCCCAAGGTATATTAAAAGTTTGACCAGGGCTGGTAATAAAAAACCTTTGGCTCCAAATGTGCAATTAAGCAGTGGCTGAAACTATTGATTTGATCTTTTGCTTTGTCCATCCACCCACCTGTTACATTACTCGCGTGGGAATCATCACCAACTACAAACACAGATGCCGAGAGAGCAAGAAAGAAAAAAATATGGTTTTGCACTGCACAAAAAAAAAAATTCACTCCTTTTGTTACATTTAACACGTCATATAATTCAAACTTGTGTATATATATAACTTTTTATCTTGTCAAAACCATTTTTATCATGGGGATAAACATAAGAGACGCCTCAAAAGAATATTCCAATATAATCCGACAGCATCACAGCACAGCCTGCAACATAGACACTCAGCTGAGCCAACATCTTTAAAACATCATCAACAAAAACTGAAAATTATACATTTGATGTTTTAGCAGAATGCACCAGGTAGTGATGTACTGAGTTTATGAAATGTCATGGTATGAAAAGTGATGTTTATCTTGCAAAACACTTGTGCTTATCTATGGCATCGAAAGAATATACCTCCTTTCTTCTCCCACTCCCTGTCAGATTTATCAGTTGGGTTTCAAATTTAAATAGCAATTAAATGTTTTCTTCAACTAAAAAAATGTTTGCAGACCTCTACAGGTCTGTCTATAACTTAACCTGTTTATCTGTTTATATGCCTAATCAATCCGTACTTATGCACTACTTACAAACAGAGGTGCTGTTTGCCACCAGGTAAGGCAGGCAACTTGGGGCTCCAAGCCAATGGGGCAGGGCCCAAGCACTGATAAACTCTAAGCTACAGCAGTGGCAATGTTCGAATGCAATGACAGTAGGAGGGGAATTTCCTCCCTAAGGAGGCTCCACCTGACTCCACTGACTCCTGTTGCAAGTGGCATGGATGATTCTATTTAAGTAAACCTAATGACAACAATTAAAGCTACTCAGCAAGAATGAAGAGGACTTATCCTTCTGGCTGAAAGAACATCAAAGCTAGTAGTCAAGAATTAACACTTCATAAATGTTCAGCTTAGTCTTGGGCATCGTTACCTAAATAAACATGGTCTCTGCCATTTCTAGTAATGTTTTACCTGTTGTTTTGTATGACTGTTGCTGTTGTAATTGGTGGTGTTGGATTATTTTTCACAGTGATGAACTCCTGACAGACTCTGGAATCGCCGCTGCTTACGAAATCAACAAAAACGGCATTTGATCTACTGACATCAGGAGTTGTCATGCTTTTCAAGGCCAGGGATCCTTTTCAGGTAAGAAAAAAAAATTCATAGACCCTCTCATACTGACTGACTCAAATATTTCTTCAAGCTAGCCAGCTTGCTGTCTAAAGCTGATGAGCAGTTACGCAGGAGCAAGAATGGTTCATTGAACCCAAAGTGAAATGAGTGATTTCATGTGTGTCACAATCATAAAGATAATGTAAGAGAGAGTAATGAACACAATATGCTTGTTTTATTGCAACAAATATTCCCTATCTGCACATATGCACTTTTTAATGATGTGGCAAAATTTCATGATTTATGGCAATTGTTTTAAGAATATCCTGATATCACAAACAGAGCAGCGAGGTTCAAGCATTGCCTTGGAATGCCATAGTCTGAACCTCTAAATGTATTTTAGGATTGATATTGTTTGGATCATTGCACATTATACTTTGTTTCTATCCTCTATGTGTATTACTTTTACAGTTAATAAGCAGAAATTCACCAAGTGTATAAAAAAATACATTTACATGGTGAAACCATTGTCATTATGTTAATGTTGTTTCAACAATAATACCAAAGGGAGAATTTGAAACTCTATTGATAAATTGTTCTTTTTCACCTTAGTAGTTTCACAAAGTGCGTGTTAACCTATTCACTCACCTATGGTGAATCAAGCTGCTATGTAAGGCACTGGCCTGCCATCATCAGTAACTTGCAGTTGAGTGTCATGCCCAGAGAGGATCAAAGCATCAATGCTGGGATTAGTGGGCAACCCACTCTAGCATCTGGGCCATTGCTGCCACAGAGCAACTGACAAAACCCCTGCCTTTAATTACTTATGTGTGCAGTCACAGTGGAATTGTATGACAGCACGTGTGATTTATTACTATTGATTCTGTAGGTACAGAAATATATACCAGTCATAGTGCTAAATGCTTGTGATGTTTTTGTAATTAGTCACAGATACCACAGATATTACAATAAATGGCACACACCAATAAAAGAATAGCTAATGTCATTCAGTTTTTGTCATAACAAGAACAATGATGAAAAACTTTGATTGGTGCTGCCATATAAAAAGCCACAAGATTGTCAAAATCATTAGAATTCATATTGAGGGGAATATAAATATCCATTTCCTGTATTTGTCAAGAAATGTTGACCAACGAACCAACAATGTCGTGCAAAAAACCACACTGCTAGATTGGCTAAAGTGTAATTACAGTATTCAAACTCTCAAAGATTTAAAGTCATGTGAAGAAGAAAGCTTTCACAGGACTGTGCACTCCTATGAAAAACTAAGTTCACCACTGGATTCAGTAACTTGTAGAACCACCTTTAGCACCAGTAACTTGAAGCAATTGTTCTTTTTATGACTTTCTTAGTTTCCCACATCTTTGTGGTGGAATTTTGGCCCACTCTTATTTACAACGTTCCTTCAGTTTGCTGGCATTCATTTTTGCACAGCTCTCTTAAGGTCCCACCACAGCAGGTCTGGACTTTGACTGGCTCACTGACTGGTTCTTTTTAGAGAGAAGAGGCTTTCTCCTAGCAACCCATCCAAACAAACCACACTTGTTCAGTCTTTTTCTAATTGCCCATTATGAACTTTTAACACTTAACATGCTAACCAGGTTCTGTAAAGTCTGAGATGTAGCTCTTGGGTTTATTGCAGTTTCTCAGTGCATTGGACAGTCTGACCTTGGGGTGAATTTACAGGGATGTCCACTCCTGGGAGGTTTTTGGCATTGTGTTAACACACACCTTAATGCTCCAGACCAGCCAACTGCCAAAAGTTTTGCTTTTATAGAGGTGGTCACACTCGCTGATGATCATTTCATCAAATGCATTTGATTATCAGCTCCTGGCTGCTCCTTACCCTCTGAATTCCGATGTGAAGAGTAAGAGTGGGCTTAGTTGTTTTGTTTTTTTAACAGGACTGCAGAGTGCTGTGAAAACGTTCTTTTTCACATGACTACGTGTCATGACATGCAACTTTACTTCCAATCTATTATAGTAACTGCTCAGCTAGGAATTGCATGACATTTTATCTAAGCAGATTTTAACATCATACATGACAGAAGCAGGATCTAAGTTTGAGAACATAAAAACAGAACTTTGGTAGCACATGTGTTTCTTTTCTTTGATGTTTAAATTGAGAATATTGTTTGGCAGTGCTGAATAAGAGTTTGAAATCCTAGTGTTTACAAGGAGTAAAATAATCTTAACTTTCACCTGCTGAGATGAGAATGTTTTGTTTCTCAAAGCCCACCAGCACAGCACCCAAGGCTTTTTATCTGCCAAGAATTATATCAGCTAAAGAGACTGCTGTATAACAAATTGCGTACTCCAATATAAAATATGAAAGTGGTACAAGTGTCTGCAAAAGCAACCAAACAATCATACGGCAGTCTCAGAGCAGCTGTGCCTGATGAGGACAGATGCCTGCGTCAGGTTGTAAACGGCTTCTTTAGTGTTTACAGCATGAGCCTGCTGCCTCCTCACCTGCCCCTGTCATGCATTTTGATTAACTCTGAATGTGAATTGAGTCCTGCCAGGATTGCTGTAACAACCCTAGCAAAGACCCCATGAAAAGAATAAATTGACAGTACTCCACCAATCACTCCACTTTAATTTGTCTCAATGGCAAAGGTCATCACTTAGACAAACATACAGTAGCTCATGCTACTGATACTTGTCTCTGGCTGAGCCTCCCACACAGTTTGGTCCCACTGAGCTAGCAAAGCTACTAAAACATGATATAAGGAAATTCCAAGATGCATAATTGAACAGTTTGCACCCAGCTTGATAGCTCAAAATCTGCTTCATTAATCAACTCCCACAGAGTTATGAAGCCATGAGGAGGAAAGCTTTATGCTGGCACAGAGTAAACATAATAGGATGGCACTGGATGTGCTTAGGTCCACAGACTGCACCCAAACCTCAGTAGTAGCAGCTGCAGTATGACGAAGGTCAGAAGTGATATCTGTGTTAAACACAGCCTGTATGCGTATACCTTTGCATTATGCACAAGACCACAGGTTTTCCAAATCTTACATTATGTCTAAGAATGTAATGTTTTCATTTTTAGCATCATCCCTCACAGTTCCAAAATATTCTCGACACTTTGTAATTTCTCTGCAGTTTGGCATTCGAATACAGGTTTCAGTATGGAGTGATTCCTGTGGTTGTCCTGTAATTAAATGCGTTTCCAGCTCCCTTGGATCAAAAATTAAATACTAAATCACTCATGTTTAAGTGTGTAGAAAAAAAGAAAAAAAATCTGTGCTCTGTCCAACGAATCCAATTAAGCTAGGTCATCTGTTACATTGCTGCTGTTCTGCCAGGAAAGGACTTTTACAGGAAAGAAAGTATTGCATGCACTCATGCTCTGTAAGGATTTTTGATACCACTACTACAACGTCTGGACTTGTTTTGCTTCTTGGCACTTGTTTACTGATGTGAAGTCAGGAAAGGATGTGACCTGGCTGCTGAAGCCAGAGCATATATTTCATCTGGCTACTTGCAGTAAGTGACTATCTGAACAAGGGATTATGAAAAGTGAAGGTGTTCTTGTTGCCAAATATTAATAGAGGTCAGGAAGGAAATAAAAAAGCATAAACAGATTTGAACATGAGTAGTGACAGTATGAAAAGAACATAAAACAACTGGTATTCCTAGCCAAAGCTGAATAGTATCAGCAATTGGCTATAACAGGGTTGGACAAACAAACATGATCTAAATTGCTTTTACACCATTCTTAAAAGTTTCTAATACTAAGATGTTCAGAGAACTCATACTCTTGCTTTACATTTTTGGCTTGCATACTTACTCGGGAGAAATTGGAATTGACTTATATGTATATGTATCTTATTTTGAAGTTAGTTTCAGAAGGCTGTTTTCACTGGACCCATGAGGACGTAAGGAGCACACTAACTCAAGGCATAGTTCAGGAGTTTAGGACAATTTATTATAAAAACTGAAGTCCTTGGTGGTGAATGCTGAGCTAGAGATGGGTTGGAGAACCTGTGAGCTGGTGAGACTGTTTGAGCAGGTGGAGAACAGCAGGGAGAGAGCAACACAGAAGCTGAGCAGGTGGGGTGAAAACCTCCGAACGGCAGTGGAGAGTGAGCTGGCAGGCGGAGGTTTGGTGAATATGGTGAATGATGAGGGGAATGGCGAGGATTTGGGGGAATGCATAACTGGAGATGGGCATGGCACAGAGAATCATACATTAAGAACAGGGAAAACACAACGAGTGAAAAAAAACAGAATATTGGCCTTAGTGTGTAGCTACCACTGAGGGTGACAGATAGCTCTGATGAAGACTTGAAGACTGGAAGGTGTGGTTGACATGACAAGGGCATGATGAGCAGGTGTGCTAGCTGCAGGTTGTGGAAGTGGCCATTCCCAAGGAAGCACACAGATAACATGAGCACAGGCAAACAATGAGAAACAGACAGGGAGCCACAATGGAGAGAGATTAAACTTGAACACAGAGAGAAAAACTGACAGGGAGGACGATAACACCACCGAAGAGATGCAGCCAATCAGCTAGACCTCTTTTCCTGGCAAAATGTGAAACAAACACAACACTTCAGTTCAGGAGAAGCTCATGACTAAGAGGGTAAATTAAACAAAAACTAAACAAAACACTAGTGATAGGAAGGTGGAGCATGAGATTGACCGGCAGATTGGTGCTGCATCTACAGTAATGTGGCAGTTTGTATTGGGCCTTTGTGGTGAAGAATGAGGTGACCTGGAAGGCGAAACTTTACATTCACCAGTCAGTCTATGCGCCACCCTTCACCTGTGGTCATGAGCTCTGGTCAACCATGACCCGACTTTGAAATAAATGGAAGAAATTGGATAGACATTTACATTATGGATCAGTGAGCAACTTTAATACAGATGAAAAGGCCACCTATTTGACTCTAGTATCAAGTTACATATTAGGGAAAACAATCTGGATGCATCAAAGCAACTTTGGGGTATCCAGATGGAGATGAAACAGCAATAAGAGAGTCAGTCTGCTATCAATTTGCAAATGAATGGAGTCAAGTTGGCAATTGTATGCAATCTGTTTGTGATAATACAGTGATTAAAAAGGCAAGTCTGTTGCCATCTACATATACAGAAATCCATATTAAACAGAAATTCACACTAACTACCTAAATTCAGAACCTCGTAGACTTGAAACAGAAATTGAATCAGAAATTGACATATATGTTTTTATATAGGAATACAACCAGTTGACAACCAGCTGAGTCAAGTCCCCTATTGCAAAGAGACACCTCACAGATGGCTTGTGCTCATTGGTGCATACTGACTCAGACTGATTCCAACACACTGGCAATCTGTATGCACTTAGAAATTAGATAGCAGTTATTTGCAAATCTTTGCCAATCTGTCTGAGAGCGATTGCAAGTCCGCGTCACATCGCGACTGTTTGGAGACAGGTTGCCTCCCACCAGGTGACCTGTCCAATTGCCCTGTGATTGACAGTTGATAATCGCCGATTTTTCCTTTTCAGAAGGAGGTTGCTATCCTGTTTTTACTCTAGTGTATTTGAGCCATAATACAACATCTGTAATCACTACATGATTTATACAGTATGTGACTCCATTGGCCATAACTTGAGTGTTACTTTGTTTACTAGTTTGGTAGCTACTTAAATTTGTGGTTATTGAGAGATGAGTAGGTTCGTTAGCTCACATTAAAAAACACATTAAAAAAATCCCCAGTAAACTAGTTAAATGTGAGCTCAGTATATTTTACAAAGAAAAATTTGTCATGTTGCATCATGTATGGTGTCTGCAGCAAACTGGCTATATAGCTTTTATGCTGTTAACTTACTGATGTTTTGAAGTGTGCTTAGCCTGTGCCACACAAATAGGGAAAAAAAACATTATTTTTTAAAAGTTATTGACTCAACGAGCCACTTCCAGTATCTGGAATCTCAATTATATCAACTTAGATCCAGCAGAAGAGCTTCCCCATTCTAAATGGCAGCTTGTTAGCGCCGCCTGCTAGCTTCAATTTTTAAATACATACATACATACAGAATACATACTCGCCACATGATGCTCCTTTCAAATTCTGTGTGTTATAATGTAGCAGACAGTTAGAATAGCTCACACTTGATGGTCAACAATGTTGCTAAAAATAAAAAAAAGTGTCTTTTGCAGTAGAAAAAATGTCATGCAGTGAGCAAAGCATAAGTGTGGAGATCATGTGGCTGTAGCAATGTGTTTCCTTGTCAGGTGCAGCGTTAAGGTTAACAAGGCCAGACTTTGGTGCATGTGAATCTATGCCCGTTGCCATGGAAGCCAATGTATGCCTGTGGAGAAATGTTCCCCTGAAATGCTACCATTAGGAGCATCCAATAATAGGCAGAGTTGGTGCGGTTTCAGAGTTTGTGAAATAAGTATCTATTTTTCATGAATAAAGAAACATGCTCATTTTGGAAGTGGGTCACTTTTCACCAGGAAGAGTACTATTTTAAAGATGGAAAGTATCATGAGGTGTAATAGAATAAAATTTTTGGTTCTAATGGCATTTTAATGATGTCAGATTGCTGTGTATTGGCTAGAAACCAAAGGATATATAGCAGGTTTAAAAAATGTTTTTCAAATCAGTGGCAACTTGCTTAGATCACCTGTTGGCTCTTGAAAAATCTGTCTTTGCAACTTTGCAATGGCAATGGCAATGCCCAAAAAGAAATGCAAGTTGGAAAATTTTACACTGTAGCCATGGCAATAAAGGTGAGACATATGTGCACATTTACTTTATTTCTACGTGTGTGAAACTATATGATGTTTTGGTAGTTACAATCAGCTCGTGTGTCTTTCCATATTGTATCTATAACCACATACAGCTCTCTACATAAAAGCCGTTTTCCTGTGGGAACTTTTATCTTTCACCCTCCAGTTGAGATTTATAATTTGGATCACAGAACAGGAGATGTCGAGAAGTGAAGAAAGAAATAGAGGAAGGAGTGTGGGTGTTTAAAGACAGATAATCCATTTCAAGGCTTCCCCATAGGGAGGTTGTGTTGTGTTGTGCTGCTTATTTGTTTTTGAGAAAGAAGTTGCACTGCACCTCTTGTAGTTCCTGCTATAGGCTTGCAGAGAAAATGACACTAACACAGTCGGCTTTTGATTTGGAAGAGGATGGAGGATATAAATTCTGCGGGAGAACTGAGGGGTTTTCTAAGTAGATGTCCCTGTCTTCAAATGGGCTCGCTTGCTCCACAAAGCAGGCTATCTATCATTTGGGACACTCTCATTGACAGCTGTTCTTGTTGGCTCCTAGCAAGGTGAAAATGACCACTGCATCTCAAACTGCTACAAACACACATGCAATAGTGAAGATGAATGTGCTGCTGTTTACAAGTGTGCTTGATAACTTTAAAAACGTGTTCAAGAATGTACTGTAGATTTGAGCATATCTAATTTGATCCCACGTGAGTATGCTTTAATTGCTTTGATATTATATTTTAGAATGATTTATTTCTGCACAAAACACCCTAGTAATTCATTATACCATCCTTTTTTCTCCTAAAAATCCTAAATACTCTTGCTTTTAACCCATAGCATTAAAGCAATAATCACAAGATATAAGGAGGAATCATCCATCCATCCATCCATTTTCTTCCGCTTATCCGGGGCTGGGTCGCGGGGTTATCACTCTTTCAATATAGTGTGTTCTGGGTTCCCTTTGTTTTTCTTTTTTTGCAAGATTTCTATAATTTCACCCTTTACCTGTACATCCCAGGGCTTGAGTCTCCGCCCTCCAGTCTCACAGTCAACTAGTTACTTCACCCCCTTCTGGAAGTAGGAAACATCAATATACAACAAGGTCTGAAAATTGAACTTCTTTACTGAATGACATATATACTAAAACAAACACTAACAGTCACCTGCAGTATCAGACTCTGATTAGATTCACTGTCATACCTTAATGGGCCCCACACATACATATACGTCTCACACACCAACCCCAAATCAGCAAGTCCAATCGTTGCAGGCCTGGATCGCTGCTTGTGATCGTGGGAGCCAACGGCCCGGGAAAAAAAAACAAACGGCCCCTCTCCTCCTACGGAACCTGGT